>JABCKD010000932.1:0-64677 GCA_013186415.1 Fusarium sp. NRRL 66088 | reverse complement strand
ATCTCCCACAGGCCCCTTCTTCCCGCCCCCTGCCCTCTCGAACAATTCCCCCAGGGCTTCCATCTCACTCACCGTTCTCTGCTGCGCCCAATTGAGGATCCCCTTGGAATAGCAGCCCAACAAGTGAGGCTGAGACTAAACTAAGCGACCGAGCGACCCCATTCTTTGCTTTTTCCCTCGTTCGAACTCCACCCCGTTGACTCTTGCTGGGGGCCGGGATGACACGGACGGGACAAAGTTGCTCGCGCTGGGGGATGATCCATGAAGCAAGCAAGGCAAGGCAAGCCCTGGCGCTCGCCGTGATGTGATCGTCCGCCCTGGGGGAGAACCCAAGGTTCGCAATTTCCATCTGACGGGGGTTGCCGCAAGTTGCAGGATTGTTACAGGTGTGTATGAGACACGATGTTGCTCATTACCACCTGCTTACCAACAGCAACACCGGGCGAGAAAGGCACACACAAATCTGTCTTGTCTTTCTGCACATCATCACCCCAAGTAAAAAAAGAAAAAGGAAAAAACTCCACATTTCCCGGCCTCATCTGGTTGGCACGTCTGCTTTGCCAGCACAGCACATTCAAGGTGGACCGTTCAACCCGCGAGGGTAATATCGCCGCGCAGGACCTGAAGATCACTGCAAAATGAACAAGCCAAGTGTTCTCGACCCTTGGCGATTGGGCAGTCTTTACAGTGACGTGAATTTTTCTTGTTCATTTGATATTAAGGGATTGATCGCCGACATGCTCTCTCTCGTGTTGCGCAGGACGAGATCTTCCGCCTTCCAGGTTGGGGGAGGGTTGACCTCATCATCGACGAAATGATCCTTGACATGGCATCACACAGTCAGTCATGGGCAATTCAAACCTGGATTTCTCAAGTCACACCCGTCAATCTCTTCTTTCTTGATAGATGGACCTGGTCTTACATTGCAATCCACCGACGACATACGTGTCCCTGTTCTCGTCTCTTGTTCCACCGTGACACAAAGTCCGCCGCGTCCTCTCCGAGACAAGCAGGGCTACACTACCTACCTGTCCTGTCGTCCAACGGCGAATCCTGAGGAATACAGGCTTATACAGCGCATTCAAAGATCTCGTCTCGTGCAACAGTGACTCTTTCGTGTGGCAAACGTTCACAAGTTCCTCCCTTGATCATCGCCACGTTACGCCCCCCCCCCCCCCGTTCTCGCATCCACTCAATTCAACCTCAACCAACATCACCAGGCGCGCGGCTGGAGGAACTTCT
The DNA here is from genome assembly GCA_013186415.1 of Fusarium sp. NRRL 66088. Classification (NCBI taxonomy): domain Eukaryota; kingdom Fungi; phylum Ascomycota; class Sordariomycetes; order Hypocreales; family Nectriaceae; genus Fusarium; species Fusarium sp. NRRL 66088. Next base: position 63,435 of record JABCKD010000932.1, on the reverse strand, counting down.
GACTCCCCTTCACATGTCGAGGCAACGGAGAAATCTCTCTCCCTCTCTCTCGCCCGGCTTAGCTGACAAGTTTGTCTCGGCGTAGACCAACGCTCGTCTGCCTTGTCTGCCTATTCCCCACGCTCACGAGGAAGAAAGCCAAGGCAACCGCGCCACCCCGTCGTCGTTCCTGAAAGTCCTTTTTCTTAACCAAGAAGAAAATGAAAACGGGTTCCTCCGTAGAAACCGGGCGTGTTGACACGGGGTTTGATATTCAATCGCCGATTCACACCGAGACAATATGAGATCCCAAGGCCGTCCCTTGCCGTGAACCACCAACACACAGATCGGCTCATGTGAACAGACCTTTGCACCTTCTCGCCTGCTTTCAAGTCTAGAACCTCCCTTCGGTTCGACTGTAAGACATGAAGCAAAATATGCGAGACATAATGAGGCATGACATAAACGGCGGTGACACCTTTCAAAGAGGCACTGACCAAGTTTGTAATCCATTCACTTTGTGAATCAAAGAGCCTCCCCTTTGTTCGTCTAATATTCTAGCCAATGTCTACCCATCCCATTCTTTGTTTTCCTACGATCCACATGTTTTACAATTGACTTCTCCAAAACAAACACCGTCTTGGTCATTCACGATTATTACCCGTCCTGTATCCTGCTTTCACCGCCGTACATGCCCCGCTTTCGAGGTAAAGAAAGGATGGCGGAGTGCATCCGCAGGTTTGATCCTCTTGTCCGGGTTGAGCGTGAGACAGTGCTCAAGGAGGTCGATGAAGTGGTTCAGATCCCTAGTCTCGGCGTCGTTCATCCCTCCCGAGGCGGCCATGAGCCTCGTCCGTAGGTCGCGTGTGGGTTTCACCACAGCCATGGTCCGAACGGTAGTCTGTAAGCGCGACATATTAGTGACAAATCCTAGTAAACAACAACAACAAGCTTTCTAAATCGAGAAAAAGTGACAGGAACCATGTGGGTGGGAATGGGGAATAATGGCTGAGCGCTTGGACTGAACCTTGATAGCCGTTGAAACCTGCAATGCAAGGGATGGAATACTCATCGTGGCTGATGCTGAGAGGGAGTCCGATGTACCGAGACAAGAGGCTGACGATGCATGCGGCCGGATCAGAGACCTTGAGAAGATCACGATGCGTCCTGTCAACACAGCCAGCCATGTCACCTCGTCCCATCCATCCCTGACAGTAGTCATAGCCCGCAAGGAGTTCTAGATCCTAGATCCAACAGCCTCCAATTGCAATGTCTTGATCCATCGACCGTTGGATGGATGGCTGACCAAGACTCAAGGTGACGCTTCCCCACACGGACTGGGCGCTTCCGAGCTGCAAGGGAAGCCAAGCGCTTACATCCAGAGCCCCATAGCAAAACAAAACCGCCCCCAAGCATGGATGGTTGGGTTGCAAAAATAGAAGAAAGACATTGTTGCGTAGGAAGGGAAGACATGGCCGCTTCAAGCAAGGCCTAGTGGCGCTTGGGAATGGAGGCAAGGGGTAGGAATGGTAAAAACAACAACATGCGTGTGTATGCATGGGGAGTGAATCGGAATCATAACATACCTTTCCAAGAACCTTGTCACGCTCGACGCTGACGAATTGTCCCTTGTCGTCGAAATGAACACCAGACAGTTGACCTCGCTTGGACAGTTTCGGCGTCAACCTGCCTCGGATCTCCATAATGGCCTTGAGCATCTGGTTGTTGCTGTCTCCAGTGAACAGGATCTTGCCTGTATACAACTCGTACAGTGTGCAGCCGATGGACCACATATCGACCGAGTAGTCGTAAGGGATTCCCAAAATAATCTCTGGCGCACGATAGAATCTACTGACAAGGTATGGCGTAATGTCCATATGCGCCGTTGCTGCATCAGACTTGTCGATGGCTGTTCCCAAGTCACAGATCTTGAGCACGTTGCGGCTCTCGTTCACCTATGCAAGTCAGCATCGTGTCTCCTGAAATCAGTCAAGATAACTTACCAGAATGTTGTCGGGCTTGAGATCAGCATGGATGATGCTGCACTTCCGCATATGAGCCAGAGCAACAAAGATCTGGTACGCATACGCTCGCGTCGCCCCGAGGTTGATGCCCACATTGTTTCCAAACTTGCGCAGCACTTCTCGCAGGTTCATACTCAAGTTCTCAAACACCATGCACAGATGGCCCTTGTAGTCGAATTGGCGCTCAAACTTGATGATGTGCTTTCGGTTCTCGGGGTCGGCGTCATTGAGCTTCTCGAGGATGGCAATCTCAGTGTAGCCTCCCTTTCGGAGGGCATCGTTGTTACGCATCATCTTGATGGCGACAAGCTGCTTCGTGGTAATGTCGACAGCTCGGGCCACGCCCGAGAACATACCCCTTCCTAGAGCAGACTGAATCTGATATCGACCGTTCAGGACCTCACCGATACGGATCTTGTAGTATCCGTCCTTATCGTCGCCTTCGAGAATACCTCCCTTGACCACGGCTTGAACATCAGGTGCAGCACCATCGCCCTGTGCGGGTGCGAGAGGTTCCACGGGCTTTGTCGCGTACTTCTCCTCGTCAAAGTCTTCGGCAAACATGTCAAAGTCGCCATCGTCATCTTCGTCGCCAGCCTTTTCAGACGGCTTTTCCTGAACCTCTTCCTGTGGTTGTTCGGTTGCAATAGGATGATGCTCACCATGAAGTACGACGTGTCCATGTCGAAGTTCACCTCGTCGCTCATCCTCTTGCATATCCCCAGTTGGGTCATAATCGGCTGCAGAGGGACCGTCCTCCTCGTCTACTAGAGTCTTCCCGTGAGTGTTCATCAACTCCTTGTCGTCGAGGAGGTTGATGCCACCGGGTGACGGTTCATCGTGAGATCCGGGTGAGCGTGGTGACGCTAGGTCTGCACTCCTGGTTAGTTTAATCTCCCCACTGAAGCAGGTTGACATACTCGATCGGGGAGTGCGAGGACTGGCAAGCTCTGACTGCGTTCTCATAGGCGTATCGGGCAGAGTGGATGCGGGAGATGATGCGCGGGCCTTGTTCGCCGCAGCACCAACGGCATGTAGGAGAAGAGGAGTCGCCGAGCTGGACTTGGCCAGAATCTCCTCTCGCCGCTTGCGTCGTCGCTCGATCTCGGCCTCTTCGTCAATGGGCTCAGGTTCCTCGTAGTCAGGCTCAGGCTCCGGTTTGGGCTTCCGTTCGGGTTCCGGCTGAGCCCGGGGTTGCCTATTCGCAAGGTTGGCACCGTGCTGTGACTCGGACAGCACATCAACGCACCTCTGGGAACTCCGGGAGGGGCCATTTCCATTTGAAAGGCCTTTGTCTGGTTTAGCATCGTGTCGCTGGGCGCGTGAAGCCTCTCCTACAGTTGTCCTCTTGGACACAGAACCGCCATTCCGCGAACCGCGGTCTTCATCATACTTGAGTTCTCCGGATGCGTCGTCTCGACGATCATACTGGCCTTCTCTTACGAAGCGGTCGAACCTGCCCCTGTCGGCGCGGCGGGATCGATGGGGAGATCGGCTCCTGTTTCGCGGGCGCTTGTTCGCATACCAGTCCCGATCCTTGTCGCGATAGTGATCTCGTTCCCGACTCCGGTCGCGGCCATCGTCTCTGTAACTGGATGCGCGTGATGCAGGTCGGTCGAGGTCGTCGTACAGGCCGCGAGGCCTCCGGTTATCGTCGCGTCGAGAATCCTCGTAGTGAGAGTGATAGTGTCCCGAGTCATGCCTCGAACCGTAGTAGTCTCGGTCCCTCTCCCTTTCCCTGTCGTCGTAGGGTCGCTTGGAACCACGGGGCGAGTTGCTTCGTCGCGAGGTGTTGCTATGCCTGGAAGCCGAGTCGTGGTCCGGAGTCGATAGTCTACTTTTTTGTCTGTCTTGACGGTCAACACTGCTTCGTCCAGTGTGCTGCAGTGAAGTTGCCTTCAAATCTTCAGCGCCATTCTCGATAATCTCGCCTTCGTCCGAACTCGATGCCATGATGCTGAGTTTAGAGCTGTTGAAAGCAAGGACGAGCAGAGCAGAACAGTGTCAGCGAAGAGGACTGGGAAGAGCAAAGTGCAATGGGAAAAGAGCCCAACCGGATCAGTAGGTAGTGACTCGTACAGGCTCAATGTCGTTGGGGGTGGCTTGAGAGGGGGAAATGGAGCCGGAGCGTAGTCCAGAGGAGAAGCGACTGAGTATATAGAAGTTGGCGGTATAAAGGTCTCTCCTCTGAATGAGGGATATCGATCGGATTAGGTGATGGATGTGAAGCCTGGGTGATTGTACCGTATCGTTAGGTCTGGGATATGTTGCTCAACATCTCCAGACTTTGACGTAACTACGTAGTTGTCTGTGACTGCATGTTTGAAGGCTAAAAAATGTGGAGGAAAATGCGTGCAGCAGCCAAGCAGATGCCGAAATTAGGTAAGCCCCGAGAGGCTCTTATCGAGAGTCCAGGCTAGACAGGTGCCACGAGGCAAGGAATAAACGAGGCACCAAAACGGTAGAGGGCATTAATAAACTCATTATAAATATAGCAAATAATTTTATATAAAATATATAAGAATATTATGATATTATAAATACCTTAAAGTATTTTTTATAAATTTTATTTCTAATTTATTCTATTTATTTAAAAGAGGATAAGGCATGGTAATTAACACTAGTATCTCGTTCTTTTTCCCAATCAGGGTGGGTGCTTAGGTATCCCCGGGCCCCGCGCTCTCAGTGGGCTCACCGCTGGAGGCCTAAGGGATGAAGGAAGGCCTGGGCTGAGCGAGTAAGCGGGAGGCAACTTTTCTCGCTCCCGTCTCGCGACATTCAATTTTGAACTCTACCACCGCAACTCAACCTTCTCGTCTTTATTCCCACAAGTTTTCGCATCTTCTTCTACATAACATCAAAATGGGTGGTGCCAACCGAGAAGGTCAGTAAATCTCTCTGTAACCCCTCTAAGAGCGCAGAACTGACCCATCTACAGGCGGCAAGGTTAAGCCTTTGAAGCAGGCCAAGAAGGCCCAGAAGGAGCTCGACGACGACGACAAGGCTTTCCTCGAGAAGAAGAAGGCTGGTACGAAGACCCCCCTCCGAACTCCGCGAATGCGCCGCAAGCACACATCCACTGACAAAGATCGATCACAGACGAGAAGGCTCGCAAGGAGCTCGCGGCCAAGGCTGGCGGCAAGAAGGGTCCCCTCAACACCGGCGGCCAGGGCATCAAGAAGAGCGGCAAGAAATAAACGCATTTACCTCGGACAACGAGATCGGGCGCCGATTGGATATACTTCAGATGGCGTGAGAGAGAAGAGGGCATTCAAACCAGCCGGCTTTTGTTTTTGGCGTTTTAGAACATTTGACGCCTGCGTGATGAACTATACACCCTGCGCGATGGCTAACGAGAGAAATGAATTCTATGCTGACAACCTACTTAAGACCTGATTTTTAGTCTGACTATTTTCCGTGATATTTCTGCTCGTATAGTTTGATTGCTGCGGTCAAGAGTCTCCTGCTTTAGACCCCTGTATTAGTGCTCAAACCACTCAAATGCTCCAGCCAACATAGACCTCTTAAACCTCTCAATGCTTCTTAAACATGCCATCATAACTTGTATCCTGAGAAATCAGGGTCTTGAATGACGAGAGTGGGCCTTCTACGACAGATTCTAGACGCCTTCTTCCACACGTCACTAGCCTCGGAAGCACGTTGCGCGTTCTTTCTTTTCCCATGTGTTTGTCCCAACAAATCCACCCCCTGGTCAACAACACAACAAGAAAGGCGGCTCCATCTTGAGGCGACAAGGTGGAACTTGTCAAATCCGTCGTATATAAGTAAAGAGTCTGCGTCCCTTGAACTCATTAGTATTTGGACCATATCTCTTATAGTCGACGGGTAACCTTGGATAAGAAAGTCTGTATAGCTTCATCATGGCAGACAACACCGACCCCTCCGGCGTCCGCAACCGGCGTCCATCTTCAGCAGACTCCCTCTTATCCGCCGCCAAGAGCTTCGAGTCCAAGCTGGAGCACTCGCTCCTCATCCTCTGGGATGACCTCCCTGCCTGGCGCCGCGACAACGCCTTCATCCTCTCGGGCTACCGGCAGTCCCGAGGTTCCTACACGCACTCACTACGGTCCCTCTTCTACCTCCACAACGAGTCCGTAAACATCTGGTCGCACCTCCTCGGGGCCGCGGTGGCACTCATAAGCGCGGCATACGTGGACCGAGTGGTCCGTCCGCGGTATGCGACCGCCAACGTCACCGATGTGGCCGTGTTTGCGTGCTTCTTTGGAGGAGCCGTGGTGTGTCTGGGGATGAGCGCTACCTTTCATACCTTGTCGAATCATAGCGAGACTGTGGCGAAATGGGGGAATAAGCTGGATTACACGGGAATCGTGGCTTTGATCGTGGGGAGTTATGTTCCTGCGCTTTACTATGGATTCTTCTGTCATCCCTATCTGACAAGGTCATATCTCTCTTTGGTGAGTGGATATTACGAGACTGATGGAACAACGTTGCTGATGGTGTTAGATTTGTATTCTTGGACTTGGCTGTGCTATCGTATCGTGGGTTGAACGTTTCCGCACACCTAGATGGAGGCCGTATCGAACCATGATGTTTGTTGGGCTCGGTCTCTCAGGTGTAGTCCCCATCATCCAGGGTGCTTTCATCTATGGCATCCAGGGCCTTGAAGACCGTATGAGTCTTAGCTGGACCGCTCTGCACGGTGCTATGTACATATTTGGTGCTTTCCTCTATGCGGTATGCCTCCTTATCCTGTTGAGTATGCTATTCACTAACTCTTGTTAGACTCGCTGGCCCGAGAGAACCGCTCCTGGAATGTTCGATATCTGGGGCAGCTCGCATCAGATCTTCCATGTCTTTGTCATCCTCGCGGCTGCCACTCACTTCTATGGCATGGCCAAGGCGTTCGACTACCACCACACCGTCCTGGGATCTCAATGCTTCGAGGACTGATTGACCTACTCTTCCGGTTCTGCCAGCCCGAGATCCATGACTCTCACGAGCCCCGACGCCATAGCAGCCGCGGCCCAGCATCCGTATTCTTCGTTTGGATTCCACTCGGCCACTGTCACCCTCGTCAACGGCTCATAAATAATGGCCCTCGTTGGATCCGTGGCCGCTCCTGCGTCATCGTCGTCGGCAGCGGCGGCGTCGCTCTCCTTCTTCTTCGGCTTCTTTCCTTTCTTTACAGGCGGCTTGTAGTTCGACTGCTTGTTGAGGTTTCGCTCCAGGATGAACCCTTGTGCTATCCTTGCGACTCCTCGTGCTGCTGCGGGTGAGCCAGCGGGGAATAATTTGGCGGGCCGGTGTTCGTGATGGAAGACCCGGATACGATCTGTGGGCTCGCGCCTTGTGGTAAAGAGCTCGACTTGGGGATTAATCGACCAGAGGGAGCCGTCCAGAGAACCCACAAGGAGGTATGGATGTGTCCGCCCAACAGCGAGACAAGAGGGGAAACTTTCTCCCGTGAAGACACGGCGAGCAACCGGGAATTGAGAATGGTGCATGAAGCCAATGTGCGTGTTCAGAACACCGGCAGATGGATACATGGAGTAGAAACCCAACATGTGGTCGCTGTATCCAAGCAGGTTCGGCTGCGTGCCAACTGTAAGGCTTTGAACCTCGGTGGATTCGTGACTCGGAGCTCGGAGGTCAAGGAGTCTGACGGTTCCTCCGACAGGGGTGGAGGCGATGAGATAGGGCATGGCTGGGTAACCCGACACCAGGTCGACAACGATGTTGTGGTGAACAGGGTGTCGAGAGAGTAGGCGGTTGGGGCGGATAGACCAGATAGATATAGAACCATCTGTGTAGCCAACTACAAGTCGGTTGAAGTTGATCCATGTCAGAGCCGTTGCTTTGATGTCTTCGTCAGGGAACCCGAAACAGGCCACAGGCTCTTGGACCTTCTCTGGAAGACAGTTAGTAGAGTCTCAGTTAAGGAAGTAATAGACTTGCCATAATCTCCCTCCCCATCATCACCAGCATCAACAACGTAAACATTCCCATCCTCGCAGAGCACAGCCAAGAACCCACAAGCTGGACTCCATTTAACTCTCCGCGCACGCCCATACTCCAAGCATATCGTCTTGCACAAAGTCGGTTTCCGCGAAGAAGGTCGAGCAAATCCGTCTTCTTGTCTTTCGCCAACAAACTCCCAGAGCTGAACGGTACCATACTTCTGAAAGTCGGGCTTCATGGATTCTTGCTCGTAATCGTAATGCTCCTGGTCAGAGTGCGGAATGACACAGAGCGCCAGAAGCTGTGGTGCGTTGGCGCTGTGAAGAGGTGCCCAGTCCATGCTGGTGACGATGCCGCCTGTATCAAACATCCATCCTGTAGCCACTCTGGATTCATCTTCGTCTGATATGGGCAGTCCATTTTCTGCGATTGGGTATGCGTCTCCGGGCACGAAGTTGACTTCTTGTTGAGACGTGAGCGGCCCCATCAATACCGGCATCGCCTCTCGTCGAAACTGATACAGCTGAGCTTCCTCCGAGGATAGTCGTACTCGCGAGTCGGCGTCCGGCAAACTCTCCCTGACACGTTCATACCAGTGTTCAGCGTTGTATGCTTCCCGCTCAAAGAAGTTGGGCGACCAGACGCCCCTGTTCTTCTGACCGTCCTCGCCCTTTACCTTTGGAGGCAGCGCTGTCCAGTCCATCCACCGGTCCAGCATACCCTGCACCATCTTGATGCCATCCTCGTGCCGCCCATACCATGCTTCGATAAGTGGACGTCCCTTGACACCGCGATCATAAGGTCCCCAGTACGACCTCACGATGCGACCATCCGCCACAGGCTCAACATCAAGATAACCCGTCAGGCCAGCAGCGCGAACATTGAACGGTCGAATGGGCTTTATCCGCTGGCGCGCGAACCTATCGGGGATACCATCGGGCTCACTCACGAAGCCTTCGGACTCGAGAGCCTCTTCCTCAAGCGCAAGCTCTTCCTCTTCAGCGCTTTCCTCCGCGGCAGCAGTCACATCAAAGTTGTCATCGTCCTCTGCGTTCGTGGCGCGTTTGAGGATTTCCTCATCGGAACTGCCTTCAAAGTCGTACTTTTCAACAGTGTACCGCTTGTTGCGATTGGATCTGCGGGTTCTCATTGTGAGGTGCGAGGAGGAGCTTGTAGTGTCAAAGTTGAGTTGCGCTGAAGAAGGTTTAGTGGGGCCTTGGTTTGGTGTAAACACCGCCAAACTTCTCACGACACACTCGCACAAAGGACGTCAATAAAGAGGAAGCATCGCCAATAAATTCAATAATTAAATCTCGCAAGAAATTCACATAAAACGGTAGATCAAAACATTCATTTATCCCCAACAATCCATGCGTCATTTTGGCCTTGCCTTGCTTTCGTCAACGCTACTTGTGGATTCCCCGACAGTCAAAGTCCAACTTGTCAACCTCAAGACAGTCAAGGCACAACCCTACAAAGTTCTCGTTCAAGCCTCGCAGCCGCCTCAATAACGCCATGTAAATTGGAAAGGCACTTGGAGAAGTAGCCTTGTAGGGGTGCTCCGTAGGAAAACTGGTTTCGATTTTCATGATCTGTGAGGTCAGGTCGCTGAGCGAGTAGTCGGTACCGACGCTGTGTAGGCCAGGGTTCCTGGAGTAGGAATCCAATACCCCTTTCAGTAGTCGATAGTACTCTATAATGTTCGAGGTTGATTCCTTATCCGAATGGCCATTGTTGAACCGGGCCATTAGCTCGGCGTTGATGAACTTTGTAATCCTCCTCATCATGGTTGCTCGCATTTCTTCAAGGGCGCCTGGACGGATGGCGCGTGTTAGCACAGAATGGAGAAGAGGAGCGCAAAACTGACATGCTAGCTTGTAGATAAGTCCGTGAGGAACTGAGTCGCAGATATGCTGCTCGTTCTCAGCAGCGAGGGACATGAATCCCCCCTTATGATTGAGGACGAGAGATCGACTGAAGAGCTGAAAAAGCTCTTGGGAGTTGATCTGGTGGCATATGATCATGAGAAGGAAATGGTTGAGAGTTGGATCGGGGAGATATTTTCTGGTCCAAAACTCCATGGAAAGGAAAATAGCGTCGATAAGATTGTACTTGTCAGCGATCTGGAGGACTCGCATGAGAAGTTCTTCGGATGGCCAGTACTGCGTGGTGTTGGCTTGGCGATGGATGGCAATGCAGATGAGCTTGAAGGGCTCGAAATCATCACCAGGAAGAGGAATCTCGACTGGCTTCCCGCTAATAGCAGCCTCCTGCAGCATCTGACCTTCCCTAAAATGACCTGCTAGCATGGCTGAGAAGACGGGAGAGGCACTCTTCATGATGCTTGATTGAACCTGGACCTTGTCGGTTCCCCCACTGAGAATGAAGATGATATCTCCATCGGGGGCGACGCGTTCCAACATCCCTTCCTCTTTGGTGAGACTTCTCCCAGATGGCGAATCGTCGCCTCGCTTGCGCTTGTGGGTAGGATTAGGTGCGCTCATGGGTGACAAGAGGTGGTGAAGCTGGGTGATGTAGAGGGGATGTTTGAACAGGTGGTGTTTGTTGAAGCGGGGGAATGTTAAGGCATTCACGTTGGGCAACGGGATGAAGACAGCCCAGGTGACACAGATTTGTCAACACCCTGGCTGCTTACTTGCCAAAATTTCCTGCTGGAATCATTTTGTCCGTTTTACGAGGCAGTACCTATCCGTTAGTTTATTAAATGATGTGGGCGTATCGGATTTGGTACCTACCTAGGTACCTAACGAATCGGTCGTGAGCTATACATCTATAACAATTATACCGAGTAGTCAGTCGTACACGAGATACCGGATACCTGGAGTGTATCCTATAGCTTTTCGAGCTGCTAAGGACTGCCCATGCTTGTTCTTGCACTCTCCTGTCGATGTTTGATCAAAACAAGTAAGACAGAGTCCTTTTACCCTCTCTGAGGTTCAGGCAGATGCACTCAATGGTTGTGCACATGGCAATTCGATATTTGACACAACACCCACAGCAGCCAATCTTGCACGGCTTGTGTAACGTCTCCAATATGAACACGGTGGCCTGATTGATGCTGCACCCTGAAGAGGATGGGACCTCGTGGTTGGACTCAAAACCATTAATCACTTCAACACCACAAACGACTAACACTACAAACGAAACAGTCTGTTCGGCGGTCCAGAAAGACCACCAATCTTCCCCGTTTGCCGCGGAAGCTGCGGCAGAATCTCCGAAACCCATCCAATGATCTGCGGCGCCTGGAATGAAATGCGCAACGCACCGCCGCGAACCTCCATCTTCATCGACGATTCTTTCTTGTCCGTCTTGAGCGAAGCTCCTCCGCTTAGACCCCACGGTCCATAGTTGGCTTTGATGGAGCTGTCGGTTGAGAGGTTGGACATGAGCTCCTCACTATTGGATTCGTTGCTCTTGAACTCGAGGACCGTGTCGGCTGCTACGATGAAGCTGGTTGGGTACGCTGGGAACTTGCCGTAGTCGGTCAACTTGTCTGGCCCCGAGCCGTTGTCGCCTCTTTCGATCCAGGTCTTGATCTTGGCAGCGCCGGGGCTTAGTTTGACGTCGTCTGGGGTGTCAATGTCAAAGTCTTGGAAGAGGTCGGCGTGAAGCCAGGGACGGCGGATGGTGACGAGGATGGCGGAGAAGGACCCGTCCACGGTGCATTCGGACAAGGCTTTTTGAACTTCCTTGCTGGCACTGCTCACGCTGCTGTCGGCCTGGACTGAAGCGAACCACCCATCGGCTTTCAAGTTGATGCCGGCAGAAGTGGATCGCTCTATGGTGCTGTTGCTCTCGTTCCTGGACTCGATGGTGAAGGCTATCTTGGTCCAGACATCGGGCTCGGGATTGCCACTCTTATCTGAGGCCGGTGGTGCTTGTTGGGCTCGCATGTCGGATTCATCAGCACGGATGATGTTGCGGTCCGCGTCAATGTCGATAATAGCCGACGGTAGACCCCGAGCCGGGACAGAGCTGCGTTCGAGCAGGGATTCGATCTCCTCGATTTGCTGGTCCAGCCGAGAGACGTGACTCTGGACCGACTTTGACATGTTTTTCTTCCCGCTCATCTCCATCTCCACCATGGCCTTGCGGCTTTGAGCCGCTTGCAATAACGTCCTATGCTTGATCCACGTGTCCTTGCCCTGCTCCAGCTCTGCCACTGCCGTTTCCAGCTCCTTCTTGGAGTTAGCTTTGTCGGTGGATTTATCGTCGGCGACCTTCTTTCGTGCCGCTGAGACCTTCTTCTCACGCTCGTAAAGCTCCTTCGTAGTCTCCTGAAGCTTCTTGTCGGCATCCTTCTCGTTGGACTTGAGCTCTCCCTTTTTCTTCTCCCAATTCTCTTGGGCAGTTTTGAGCTCTCCTTCGGCCTTGGCCAACTTTGCTGTTTTGAGCTCTCCTTCGGCCTTGGTCACCTTTGACTCAAGTTCCTCAAGTTCCTCCTTGGTCACGGATTCCTTTTCCTTCTCCCACTTCTCTCGGGCAGTTTTGAGCTCTCCTTCGGCCTCGGTCACCTTTGACTCAAGTTTCTCAAGTTCCTCCTTGGTCACGCCTGCTTTTGCTTGGGCAGTTTTGGGCTTTACTTTGGCCTCGGTCAACTTTGTTTGGATTGACTCAAGTCCCTCATTGGTCACGGGTTTGTCGGCGGAACCTTTTGCTTTTGCTGCACCAAGGTTCGAGTTGAATTGAGTAACCTCTTTTTGGCAATCGTCAACCACCTTCTGAAGGCGAGCAAGCCCGTCTTCTTCACCATCCTTGAAGCTCTGTGATTCATGTTAGCATCGCATGTTTTGCAAAAGTATTGCCAAGGGCGTGCTCACCGTCTCATAGGTTTGGTACGCATGCTTCATACGTCTCAGGTTCTCGAGCTTCATGCGCAACATGTCTGGGTCAATCGGATTGCGATTCTTGAATTCCCTTGCCTTTGCTTGACAGAGATATGCCCTTCAAAAACGGTGTCATTAGTATAACGAAGTAAGGGATTCTTAAAGTGCTATCGAGACTCACCAGTTCTTAGGCTCGAGCGTGACTGCTGCCCACTCCGTACCGTCGATGGCAAGGACCATGGCATCGCGAGTCGCTTCCTGTTCTCCTGTTAGCATACGGCTTTTTGACCAGAGCATTCATTGGACAAACCTTGGCTTTCTCGATTCTGGCCATGATGGAGTCGCGGTCCACCAGTGCTATACCAGATGTCAGTGACCGAGCCAAGAGATGGCATTGTGTACAGACTGACCAAAAGCGTAGTCGACCCGGAACTTGTCTCCATTCACGACCCAATCCATCCAACTGGCGTGAGTTTCGGCTTGAGCCTAGATATCCACTGTTAACTGAGTTCCAAGATGAATCTGATCAACTAACATACGTTTCGGATGTTTTTCTGTCTCTCGCTGTACTCTGCACTTCCTTGCTGATCGGCACGGTTCATCCTGGCATCTTGCAAGTATTAGTACAGTCCCCGAGAGCGTCGTAGAGAAGAGAAAGTCATACCAACAGCTTGGTTTCTTGCCTCGTCAAGTTTAGCACGCGCCTGAGCCCAGGCCAACTGCTTGGCAACGTAAACCTCGACCAAGCTTTCAGTCCCTCCCATCTGCACGATCTTCTTCTTTGCGCCTTTGACTTTCTTCTCGGGAATTCTCTTGTGGGAGGTTTCCACACTGGAACGAAGGAAATCGAGCGCCTGGCCGTACCGAGTACTCTTGTTCGGTTTCGCTGAGAGTGTCAGTGTCAACTTTCGTACTCGTGGGTGATGCCCTCACCATCTAGATCAATGTCTGTAGAGCCGATGTCTGTCTTTCGAGGAACCAGTGTATCGAGAGCGGTGTAATAGCTGCGGGAGACGCTTTTGCCAGTTGGGCCAAGCTGGGAGATAGATTAATCAGTATAGCTATTCATCACGTGTATGACTAGAGGACTGACCATGATTTTATCCAGAGGTATCATCGCATCAACCAGCCTGGACTCGTTGACACGAACTTCGTCGTGACGATCAACGGTCATCTTATTCGAGGAATCAGAGACGAAGCTGACATGGAGTGGTTAATAATCGATACGTCAAAAAGAAGGTATATCCTTACCTTCCCCCAGTGGAGGTATCAATCACTTGGCCCGGAATCGAGATGGTGAGGTACTGCTCGAAAGCACAGGGCAGAGACTTGATGATGGCCTCTCTAAGCTTGGTGCTGATGTTCTCCATCATGTCGATGGCATCATTGGTGGAGAGAGCTGCTTTATCAGACATGGTGACGGTAGGGGCGGAGTGTAAAAGGTGAATAAATTGGAGTTTGTGTAAGTTGAAGGCTGATCGAAGTTTGATCTAAGGATGTTCTTCTGCTTGTTTGTGTGTGGATTTGCGATCTTATATAGACGGAGAGGGAAAGTTCTTGGTCCTCTTTGAAAGATTCAAGGCCACACGAGCATTTTCATGTGAAGTTGAGGTCTCAGGCTATCTGCGACTTTCTTGACCTGGGGCTGGCTGAGACTGCAAACTGCACACGTAATAACATCTTGCGTGGCTTGAATCACATTTCTTAAAAGAAATTTCCCACCGCATCTTGGTCTTGGCTAATATGCCATACATCCATCGGTTTGGCCAGGAAAATGGCTGCGGCCAACCTGCTTAAGATTAACGAGTGGACTGACTTTGGTAGCGGAATTCGCAAGCACCTAGCTCTAAAAGACTGAAAGCCTGTGCCTGACCTGAGGAGACTGCTGGGCGGTATAGGAAGCTTGGCAGAGACCATGGCCCCTGGTTTATGCTGGACTATCTGAGGTGGCCAAGATATTACTGTCCTGTGTGAAAGCCTGGGATAGGCCGAAGTCTGAGGCCGGCTGAAAACACCGCGTCTCATACTCGATGTTGACTCAACTCATGGCGCTTAGTTGGGCAGTAAAATCGTCTTAAGGAATGGTCAAGGAAATACGGCTATGCTTTAGGATTTCCAGCTCGCCACAGTTTGCAGGATTATCTGAAGCCCATCCAACATTAGCCTATATGCTAGTCGAGGGACGGAACACTAACCTAGCATCACCCTACGGCTAAACGCTTATATATCTCAGTCGTGTCCTATTTTCGTTAACCTCTCTGGTTTTAGTGAGCATCGATTCCTTCGTGCTTCAAAGATTCATGGTCAAGGCCCCTGAATGCATCTGCTGCAGACCACAGCCTAGCGGAGGGTTTAGGGGAGTAGCAGAGCAAAGGTGAATGGTTGATTGTTTGCCAGCTGCCGACAGCTGGCCACCGTAAACTGCCTTAGAATTAGCAAATAAAATGCATTCTGGAACCTTCGGGGCTTTGCCTTTGTTTACCTACTCCTCTGTTGCCTACAATCCCAACACTCACCTTTCACCACTGCCCAACTGGAGCACAAGGAGGACACAGAAGATCAAGGTGCGCGGTTAACTACACACAGGTTTCTTTGATACTCATTCACTCTTAAGGACTCGAACTGCACCATGTATGTCGTCATCCCCGGCGGGGACCTGATCCTCGTCGTCGGCCCTGAACAGCGGTGCATCCAAGTTTCCGTGGATCTCCTTCGCACCTCTTCTCCAGTCTTTGACGACATGATAAGCGCTGGACTTGTCAAGACTCCAGACGGAGTTCAAGGCACGATGGAGTTACCCGATGACAACGCGCTTGCCCTTTTGCACGCCCTCAAGATCCTGTACGGCGCCGACCCAGTCATGGGACAGCTCACGACCAAGGAGATACAGGAGGTGGCTGTCTTGGTGGACAAGTACAGAATGGCTCCTCGCTTCCAGTTCATCGGAACCTTCTGGATGCGGTCTGTTCCTGTTGACAATGAAGAATGCTGGCACTTGATGACGGCGGCATTCTGGCTTCGACTTCGCTGCTCTTTCTTTGAAATCAGCAGAGAGCTCGCTAGAGCAAAGGACCACACGCTGTTCAAGTATGCCAACGAGACGCCTGACAAGGTTCTTGGCCTTCGTCTCGGTAGTAAGTTGAGCTAGAATCAGATGGGTAGAGGAAAGGGGCTGACTTGGAACAGTGGCTATTCAACAACTCCAGATCGAAGGAGGAGAGTTGGAGATGGAGATGGGCCTCTGCCTCGACTGCTTCCTGAACGCCGACGAGAACTTGATCGAACCACGACCTAACTGCGATTTCCCGGACCGACATCTGTAGGGAGGATATTTGCATCGATGAGTTGTGTAGGAGCAAGTTGGATGAAGGAAGGGTGGATGTTGGTGCCCTGAGAGGCAAATGAACAGAGATCGATTCTGGCATGTCTTACTGTCTGAATCGTCACACGATTCTTGTTGTACTCTGCTTATCGAGCCATGATTAAATCATGAGAATTCAAAAGGGGTATGGAGGCATTGGAGGAAGATAGGTAGTTGTTGAATGACGGCCCGTCCTATTTCCGTTAGCTCTTGTCCACACCTCTTGACTCCATTCCTCGCGTATCTCGATCATCAGCTCTCCGATCTCGACCAAGAATGGATTTTCTAAACTTTGAAAAACTCGACGCTGAAACAGGTTTGTTTCTGCCAAATTTCACCGACAATGATATTGCTTCGGTCTGGCAATTTCCTGCTTTCGATGGCCCCCTCCTTGCTCAGCTTGAGCCAACCGAAAGCAACAGCGGCTCTCACACACCTCGGGGAACAAAAAGACCGCGAGGAAGGACTTTCACGGCATGTTATCACCGGCTTGATTTTGCAAGTTTTTCTTCTGGCATTAATACTGACATAAAAAGGGATGCTTAACATGCCGTGAACGGAAAATCAAGGCAAGTGAAACTTGTACCACAACCTTCGCGGTGCTAACAGACTCAGTGTGATGGACGTCGCCCCATTTGCCACAACTGCCAAAGATCAAGGCTTCATATCTGTCGAGGTTTCATCGAGAATTCACGCAGCTTGATTGGAGGAGATAGTCATGATGTCTTAGAACCAGCCGCCAAGAACCGTCGAACCGAAAGCGCAACATCCAGAGAAATTGAAATATCAGTCGGCATCGGTACTAAAAAGGCTCAAAATAATCCGACAGAGAGTATTCGAAGAGACGGACTGACTTTTGATGATGCTTCTCATCAAGATCTCTTGGACTACTGCCGCCAAATGGCCACTGGCGTCATGACGCCTACCATTGATCCTTCAAGCAACCCCTGGCTGCAACTTTACATCCCACTCGCTCTAGGAGAACCATCGACTCCTAGTCAGCTTTCTCTACGACATGCTCTAATGTCCATGGTGGCATACCAACGTGCATATCAAGAGGGCAAATCAAAACAGGACGACATGAAAAGGGGGTTCTACCACGAGCAGGAAGCCTCGCGAGTACTCGAACGATTTGTTGCACACGATCCTCCGGAGCCTCAATCGTCTAGGGATAAGTCTGTCTCGCTAGCTGCGGCTCTTTTGATACCTATCGATGTCTTTGGTCCTCGTGCCACTGACTGCACTGTCCGACTCAGACTGGTCAAGCGAATCATTGGCATGCATTAAGACGAAAGACTATGGGAGTCCAATGCTCTGTCTAGCATGCTGTATCAAATTTTTCGCTGCTACGAGGTAGTAGCGAGTACAGCAAAATTGGAGACTATTGCTACATCAGACAACGGCGGCTTTGAACTTGGCGAAGACGGCTTATCGGTCGAGAGACATGCTGTAACACAGACAGATGCGACTGCTGAGCTCGAGACGAGTCTTGAGGACGCTCAGAACTTCATCTTAAATTCATCCTTCGGCGTCAGTTGGATGACAATGTCATTGCTCCAAGAAACCACTCAGCTCGGGACAGCCTGCTTGAGTTTCAACCAGAGAGGTATGACAAGAGAAATCCGAAACTTATATCGGCGGCTTTACAGTATAGAGGACGACCCCTCATCTTTCCTTACGCCTGTTTCTCCCAAGCGGAGGATCCCTCGGGTGAATGCAAGTAGCCACCACATGAACGCCCCTTACGATATCTTGATCCCAAAGATTATTAGCGACAAACTCCTTGAGAACCATCAGTTGGCGTTTCACTATGCCGTCATGGTTTACTTTCACCGAGTTATACCAGACACCTATCTAACACACGATGCAAACAATGTTGAATTCGGGCGCGGGATGTCCAGCCGAGGCGACTGTCAATCCTTGGTCAGCAAAGTCTGGGACCGGCTCGAGAACATCGACTGCCTCACGCCCCGGGATATCCAATTACATCGCGGCAACGTTCTCTGGCCGGCTTTTATCGCAGCTGTAGAGTCCGTTCGCGTTGAACTCAGGCATCGAGCATTGATATGGTTCTCCAAAGCCGCCAAGAGAGGTGTTGGCAATACACTGAGAGCCAAAGAAGTGGTCATGGAAGTCTGGAGGCGAGTGGATCGCCAGATGTATCCCGATGAGGAGCCAGTTAATATGGGACCAGTGGATTGGAGAGTGGTTATGAAAGAAATGGGACATTCCATCATGCTGACATGAAACGACCAAGTCCAAGACTTCAACGTCACAAGCCGACAAGATCCCGGAGTTCGCGCCGAACTGGTCCACTTTTCCCCGGGCCGAAGCGGGGCCTTGTTCGGCGCGAACTTGGCCATGCGTCTTCGGCTTCCTGAGACTGGCCATCCTAAAGCCTCGGAGCGAGCAATCCTCACAATTCGGTAATGCAAGGAACGATTCTGGTTGCCCAGTCGGAAGCTAGGGTTTAAGTTCGTCTATATAAGATGCCTGATCTACCCCCCGGGAGACCTCCTCTTCCATTCACACAATCTTATCCCCTTGATTTATTCCCTTGAACTCTTCACTGTTTACCAATATGACCCCCCAACATCTCAAGCAACCACTTCTCAAAGCGACCGTAGAGTCAAACAGTAAGGTAACCGAGATCGTCCAGGGCGTGATCCAAGACATCAGAGCAAATGGTGATAAAGCTATGAGAACCTACTCGGACAAGTTTGACAAATGGTCTCCCGCGTCCTTTAAACTTTCCGACAGCCAGATCCAAGAATGCATTGCTCAAGTTCCCCCTCAGACCATTAGACATCAAGACGGCACAAGAGAATGTGCACAAGTTCGCCGAGGTCCAGCTTGCCAGCATCAAGGATGTCGAGGTTGAGATTCAGCCGGGCATCTTCATCGGACACAGAAACAACCCTATTAATAGAGTGGGCGCGTGAGTGAAACAGAGCCACTGATTTCTTTTAAGAAATTTTACTGACTTGACAAGATACATCCCTGGAGGCCGATATCCCCTACTTGCGTCTGCACACATGACCATTACCACAGCCAAGGTCGCCGGAGTGAAGCAAGTCATTGCGTGCACGCCACCAATCCAGGGGAAGCTTCCAAATGCCACTATCGCTGCTGCTCACTTCGCTGGAGTTGACGAGATTTTTGTTATTGGCGGCACGCAAGCCATCGCTACCATGGCCATTGGCACGGAGACGATCAAAAAGGTTGACTTCATCGCCGGGCCTAGGAATGCTTTTGTGACTGAGGCGAAGCGACTCCTCTTTGGGGAGATTGGAATCGACCTATTTGCCGGCCCAACTGAGATTCTCATCGTGGCTGATGAAGCTGCTGACCCCTTCACCGTGGCGACTGACTTGCTGTCACAGGCCGAGTATGGTCCTGATACGCCAGCTGTCTTGATCATAACCTCGGAGAAGGTGGGGCGTGAGACTATCAAGATTTTCGATAAGCTTCTGGAGAACCTATCTACTGCTGAGTTGGCTGGGACCTCTTGGAGAGACTACGGCGAGGTCATCCTCGTAGACAACATCGACGAGGTGTACAAACTTGCGGACGAATTCTCGAGCGAACACGTGCAGATCTTGACTCAAAACCCAAGAGAGGCGCTCGAAAAGATGTCAAACTATGGCGCTCTCTTCCTCGGCGAAAAGACGTGCGTGTCCTACGGCGACAAGGTAAGCTCCCAGTTCATCAAAAGAGAAGCAGACCCTGATATTTGATGGCAGTGCATCGGCACCAACCACGTCCTACCAACACGAAAGGCGGGCAACTATACTGGCGGTCTCTGGGTAGGCAAGTTCCTCAAAACGCAGACGTACCAAGAGATTGTGGACGCAAAGGCGAGCGGAGAGATGGGCAGGCTTTGTGGGAGGTGTTCGAGAGCCGAGAACTTTGAGGGACATGCCAGGTCTGGCGACTTGAGGGCGCAAAAGTATCTCGGGGGCGAGTATGAATGGATCAACGAGGCGAGGGAGGGATTGTAAAGTATTATGAGCAGACAGATACAGCTTGGGTAGACAACAAGAGACCTCGATAGTGATCTCTCACGGTGCTGAGCTGTTTGTACGTAGGTAGGGAGTCTGTTGCTGCAGAAGGAAGGTAGGTATGGCTTGGTGGTCGGCAGCGACTGACACAAACGTCTTGAACGCATTTGGACAAGCCTTCCGTATCTGTACGAGCAAGTCATGAACAGCATATTGTACATGTGAGGAAGATGCCTTTCTCTTCAAATCAGTTCTATTCTTCTACCAACATCTATCCATCTCCCCAGTTCACAACATTGATACGTAGTCAACATGTCAACAGTTGAGTATAATACCAACAAAATCACTCTCCGTAAGAACCCACATGCTCTGGTAGTTAGTTTGCAATAAACACTAACACTCTCTAGGACCCAACAACCCAGTCCCAGTCCATCACAAACTCATCGAGAATGGCGATGTTATCCTCGTTATCGGTCAGGACAAGATCAAAATTCAGCTCTCTTCGTCTTTCCTATGCCTCGTCTCCCCGGTATTCAAGGCCATGCTCACTTCGCCGATGATCGAAGGCCAAAAGCTCAAGGAGGAAGGTGGCAGGCCCGTCGAATACATGCTACTAGACGACTCTGCCGAGGCAGCTATCCACGCCTTCAAAGCCCTCTACGGATCAGACCCGAAAATGCTCAAGCTCAACCCGGATGAGATTCTCCAAGTCGCCATGTTCGTGGATAAGTGGGGGTTAGCTGAGCGATTCCAGTTTGCGGCCATGTACTGGACCAGGACGCCTGAGGAATGCTCTTACCAGCCTTCTACTCGTGACAAAACCTGGAAGCTGTTATTAGCATCATATTGGTTCAGGTACGCCCCGGGGTTCTCCAATCTGAGCCATTGGATGGCAGTAGAATTGCCTGGGCATTCGTTTTGCGAACAGGTCAACAAGACAGAAGACAGGGAACTCGGGCTGGCGGTCGCACGTAAGTGGCATCTCCTCTTTGTCATCTTCGCAAATACAAGCTAATGACATAAACATAGTTGGAGTCGAAGAATTACGCAGGGTAAGGCGGAGTCGGATTACACAGACGGGTAATGGGCTATGTTTACCCTGCTTTCTGACGAAGCCTGACGACTATACCATGAGGCAACCCAACTGCCCGATTCCGCGCCAGCACATACTGTGATACCTTGGTCATCGAGCTTTCAGCTTCTCAGATACGGGTGGCTATTCTTGGGTAACTATGTTCTCGTATCCATGAGGTCAGGGCCTTCTACTATGCGCTGAGATATGGAGGCTCAACATCACCATACTTGCAGTCATGAGCGTGTTGTAGGACAAGCAATAGATCAGCATTGAATCAGTCACACAAAGGAGACTACTGAATTAGTTTCTATCTTGAATAGACAAGTGCCCAGGTATGATCCCTCAACTCTGTGCAAAACGCCCTTTTCGTGTCCAAGTGACTGCCTCAGGGCAGAACCCAGTTATAGCGAGACTCACAATCGTATCTTGCTACGCAGAAATATTCCGTGTCCGGATTTCTAAAGCAACCCAGGCAAAGCCCAGTGATGGCATCATGCGACCTAAGTTGTTCAATTGCAACTACAATCTCACACATCAGCCACGGACAACCAGAGGGACAAGGATATTTACTTACAGCAGAGCTTCAATCCGAGGACCTGGTCTCTTGATTCCATCGCAGCCTTGTAGATCGACTCGACTTTCTCCCTCACCAAGGCCTGACTCAGGTGTGCAAAGCCAAACTCGCTCTCGAGCCAGTACGCTGCTACCAACATCTTGAAGTTGTCTTCTGCCAAGAGATAGGATTCGGTGTCTGTTCCTCGGAACCACCCCTCACGTGCGAGCGCAAGGCGCTCAACTAGGTCATACTTGTGAGCCAGGAAGGCTATGTCGTAGATGTCGCTTGGCGAAAGACTCTGCGTGCGAGGATGCGCTCCGTATAAGACGCTATAGATGTTCCAGAGTGCGTTGGCGTTATCCTCGGGAAGGGCAATCTCGATTGGGCCCTGGCTGTCTCGAAGAAGGGCCCCTTCTTTGAAATTGGGTCCGAGCATGATGGCGAATACAGGTGAGGTACTTGTAAGCAGGTGGGAAGTGAGTTGGATCTTGATCTTGTCGGGACCGACGACGAGAATGACGTCGCCATCTGGGATAAGCTGTCTCAGGGGGGGCGCTTCTTTCTCTACTGTGGCTGTCTTGGGTTCTGAGAGATGTCAGTGTATATCACTTCAACATGGCCATATTTCGTCTTTACTTGGTTCCGGGCGCCATTTCCCTTTTTTCTGGGGGGGTTTGCTGGTCGACATAGCGACGTGTTGCGACCAGAGGGCGGCGGGTGAGGAGTGAGGAGATGAGGAAGGAAAGAGAGAAAGCGGTGAATTTCACAGGATTGAATTTTGGGAAATGATTCAGAGTCGCTAGACTGGGCCCAAACCTGAATTGAATGTAAACAAAGTGCTGGCTGCCAGTGCCAGCCATCAGTGCCAGCCGACCGCGCCCAACCAATGGAATAATCAAGAGAGACAGCTGCCTCCGCTTCGCCTCGCAAGACATTGAGTATGTTCAGTAATTGCGAAATCACCATTGTGTGTATCAGTTTGGCAAGTGCTGTCACCGGTGATGCTCCGATTGTGCTGTAGGGATGGGCGAGTTGGTGGTGCAGGACAGACACTCGTGATGAACATCCCATCACAATACACACGGATTCGATGTGAAGAAGAGATTTAGAGGCATTACTGATGCATTCTACATGCCAGCAGAATTCAGTAAATGTCATCCTTCCCTTGCAAACCTCCAATCCCCAGGTCATGACGATGTCACCCTCTGGGCTCAACCCCCAACCTCCGTGTTCGATCAACCTTTTCTACGACCCCTTCCTCAATGGGGGACCACTTCTTCGTCCAACTCGGAGCTGGTCTCCTTGCTTCAGATGGTGCAATGGGATCCGAATCTGCACCCAGGATCCTTCGTCACAAAGCCCAGTCCACTCTCTTCGCCCTTGTTAAAACAATAAAGGCACAAGCCCCTGTTATTCTTTCCACCACGGTTCCGAAACTCCTCTATCGCCACTATTTCTTAAGGTCAGCTATTTCTCGAACCCACATGCATGGGTGGGTAGAAAGAAGAGTAGGTGATGACTTACAGCACAGCTTCAGGGCAAGAACCCGATCGTGTATCAAAGAAACGTTTTTGACAAGCGGTACCCCTTTGTTTCCGATAAACGATGAACTGAAGTAATGGAATCCATTTTCCGATTTGAGCAAATACGCGGCGACGATCATTCTCCAAGTTGTGGCGGGTTCCAGCGATCGAGCTCGGAACAAGTAAGGTATGACCATAGTGAACCGATCAACCATCTGGTACTTGTCTGCCAGAACGGCAATATCGTAGATATTTACCGCGGAAAGAATGAGCATTGCCGGATCGCCCCCGTACAGAATACTATAGGTGTTCTACACCGCGTCCGCGGGGTCGTCGGGAAGCTCGATCTCGACCGGGGCGCCGTTTCTCTCTCGGAATGCCATACCCTCCCTGAAACCCGAGTTCAGCATGGTCTTGAAGAATGGTGAAGTTATGCGGAGCAGATGCGACGAGATCTGGATCTTTTCCTTCTTGGGCCCAACGACGAGGATGACGTCGCCGTCAGGAATGAGTTGTCGCAATCCTTCTTCAGCGGAGCCTGAGGAATTGTCAGCACTGGCTGCCCCAGTATGAAAAGAAGGGCATCTCACTGGAGGTGCCATTATTCTTCGCTTGCAAGCCATCCTTGGGGGCGTCCTTGGGTGCCATGGTGAGGGCCGCGGCGGGAGCCTTGAGGAGTAATCTTGGTGGCTGAAAGAATAGAGAAAAAAAGAAAAGCATCCCGCACTAAAGTGTGATTGTTGAGTTCGAGGTCTTTGCTAAGCAGGAAACGAGAAGAGGATAAGCTGCGGTTGCTGGGGAAAAGAGCTTGACAGCTGGTGCCAGGTGACGGGCAGTGATTCACTCCAAAGGTTGACCACCCGCGTGCCACCAACCCCCAACGAATGAATCAAGGCACTGTACTGGAGCTTTCCCTTATATTGGTGACTTTAGAAATTAAATCGTTTGTCGATAGTCGCATTTTGGCTGGCTTTGTGAGTGTCCATGGACGATAAACATGTGTGTTCCACTCACACTCCTGGGCTCAGGAGTCAAGGCAAACATCAGTATTTCCACAGCCCTATTACAATGATTCTTCAATAAAGGATTTTAAATGCCACCTGTAGCGTGAAAGAAAACTTCCTCGGGCATATAAGATGACAAAAGTTTACCCGAAGCCCCTGAGGTAACGATCAAGAACAGTTGCTTGTTTCTTCTATCATACTTTGAGGACTAAATCTACCGGGGATACAAAGTCTTAAACTATTACAATACTTCATATAGTATGAGGTGCCATGCGACGGGAGCGTCGCATGCAACCATGCGATGTCAGTCTTGCCGTCGGGAGGTGCTAGTTCTCGACGGCTACCAGCGTTGACCCAGCCGGGCGAGTTCTTGGCAAGTGGCCCTGACGTAGCTGAAAATACAGGATTTAAGTAGCTTCGAATACATATCTTGGCTCTTGAGGTCATTATCGCGCTGTTGAGAGGTCGATGTGGGAGCTGTGTCCTGTTGTGTGCCTGGTGAGACGTAGATACCTAGCTTTCTGGTCTTCTTTCTACGAAAGAACTAACATCCCGGGGTCTTATTTCCAGATACTACTAGCCAAAGATTATACACAACAATAAATGCATGTCCCTTCTTCGACGCGAAATAGTTGCTAAGTCTTGAATCCCATCTAATCATATCGAGGTCGAGGGTGATAGCCGATGATTATCCGCGCTACCCATCATCACACCAAGCTCACGGTTCCAACTTCAACTTGAACAAGATAATCCTCTAAAATCAAGATCATGGGTGAACCACAAAGGACAGGAAGTCAGGGGCATTCTCGGAATAAGTCTGTCACCAAGAGTACGTCTCCAGATTTTGCACCAGTGTCGTATGTCGCCGCGTTCAAACTCCCGCATATCAGGGGGCACGTCATCTCAATCGTCAACTACCCTTAACAGCTCAGTTGTGAAGTGGTGCTGGTGCATCTCAGCTAACCCAACCCAGCACGACCACGGTCTTCTACTAAGGGACCTCTCGACGTCGACGAGTGAGACTTAATCCTTCCATGTTCAAGTACCATCTAACTTCTTCAGTGACCCTCTAACATCTCACCAACCGGCTGCCGTCGCGGCTCATCGAGCATCAACCCATCGGCCCAGGATCTCATCGCCACTTCCTCGGTCCTCCACAGGAACCCCTGTATCTCAACTCGGCGAGGCCAAGGCAAAGGACTTTTCTTTCCTCCTCCGTCCGGAGATTTACCACCCCCTCACACCTCTAAACGTGCCGGTAGCATTTCGCAACTCGCAGAAGCAGCCCAGTCCCGAGGCGCCTCTCGAAGAACTCCTCGCCAACGGCCACTTCAGAGCGGCTGCTATAGCTGCTGTACAGGAACTAACAGGCTCAGGTGCCAGCGGAGGAATAGATCCTACCGACTCTGCCAAGATCTTTAGCCTGCTTTACACTCGCCTAGCATGCCTGACCCTGATCGATGCGACTCCCTTGGCTGCTCAAGAGGTAAAGGCCTTGGAGGATCTCAACGATATTAGGAAATACGTTGATGAGACAACTGGGGAACACCTCGTGCCCTGGGAGCTCCGCGTCCTTAATGTGCGACTTCAGGCTCTCGGCTTCGGCGACGCTCGACGAGCTGTCATGAGCTACCACGACCTCGCCCGAGAAGCCCGTGATCGCATCTCCAAGGCAGCAGCCCAGCATGACAACTCAGTAACAGAGCTCTGGAAAGCTCGTCTCGGCGACCTTGGTATCCAAGTCGCCGGCGCGCTCATCGAACTAGAGGATCTCACGGGCGCAGCACACCACTTGAGTACCCTGCGGGACCGGGGCGATGGGATGATGACACTGTCAAAGGCGTTGCTGTGGCTTCACCTTGGTGATGCTGATAGTGCGAGAGCGTGTGCACGGCAGGTTTCCGCGAGCGATGAGAATGCCGAGAAGCTCATCACGGCGCTCTGCGACATGGCAGATGCCGAGTATGAGAGTGCTTTGGAGAATTGGAGGGAGTTAAAGGAGACTATGGACGACGAAATGGTTGGTGTCAACACGGCTGTGTGTCTGCTGTATCTCGGCAGAATCCAGGAGGTAAGCTCTCAGGCATCTATTACATCTACATGATCTAACAATCTCCAGGGAAAAGAGATACTTGAAGAGCTGGTTGACTCGGGATTGTCATCGCACACTCTGTTGTTCAACCTATCGACTATGCATGAGCTGTGTACGGAGAAGAATCGAAACCTCAAGCTCAAGTTGACTGAGAGGGTTGCGGCGATGGAGGTGTCATCTGCTGGATGGGAGAAGACAAATAGTGACTTTAAGCTGTAGTTTAAGCTGTCGTGACGATTAATATGAGACATAGACTCCCTGACTCCTACACGATCACTGTAGTGTCCTTAAAGGAGGGTCGGTGGTGAACTACCTAGACAAGCAATATCGCTACATCGGGTACTGAACACCACACTGGTGGGCAAGAGTGTCATACTAACAACTCTCAACCGACATGTAATGACCGAGTACCTTGCATAATGCGATGATTGTAGTTTGGATCTCTATCACTGTGATATAAGTCAGCGCCGTGTCCGAGGCATCTTGTCCGAGGCACCTCGTCCGGAGCTACCCCACATTCCGGGTGCCGAAGCCGTCTGGAGCCTCGGCACAGGTGGTACAATACAACGTCACTCATCAGCTTCATTCAGAAGCTGATCTAGTCTTTCATTAGATATTTACGCGTTTCTCTTTCACAAATCTCTTCAACTCTTAAAAAACCAATCTCACAATGTCTGATCGCGTCAACCAACTCGCTGGCCACCTCAACTACCCCAAGGGCATGTTGGCTGGTCAAGTTGCCATTATCACTGGGAGTGGACAAGGCATTGGTGCTGAGGCAGCGAGACTATTCGCAAACGAGGGTGCCAAGGTTGTTGTTGCAGACATTGATGCTGGTGAGGTCCTCGAACCATATTTTCAATCTGTCCAAAACTAACTCTCCCAGACAAATGTCACGCCGTCGCTGAAAGCATCAAGTCCAATGGGGGCCAAGCCATCGCCGTTCCTGGTGATGTCCTCAAGACAGACTACATAGAGGCCCTCATCAAGCGCGCAGCCGACTTTGGTAATGGCAAGATCAACATCATCGTTAACAACGCTGGCTACACCTGGGACGGAGTCATTCACAAGATGACGGACAAGCAATGGGACACCATCATCGCCCTGCACTGCACTGCACCCTTCACCCTCGTCCGCGCCGCGGCCCCTTACTTCCGCGTGAAGGATGGAGCTCCGCGGTGCATTGTCAACATCTCGTCGACGTCTGGCGTGCATGGTAACGCTGGGCAGTTGAACTATGCACTTGCCAAGGCGGGAGTTACAGGCTTCACCAAGACTATTGCTAAGGAATGGGGTCCTATGTTTGGTGTGAGGGCGAATACCGTTGCGTTCGGTCATATCTCTACGAGGTTGACAGCAGCCAAGGAGGAGGGTGCCTTCGTTACAGGGCCAGACGGTGAGAAGATTGCGCTGGGAATTCCGACCAAGCAGAAGCAGGCCGCGGGAGATGATGCGCATGCAGACATTCCGCTGAGGAGACCAGGAACTGCGACAGAGGCGGCGAGCAGCATCCTGGCTGTGGCCAGTCCCCTGTTTTCGTATGTCACAGGGCAGACCATCATGGTGACGGGAGGGAGAAACATGTAGATGAAAAGATCTAGCTAGATATCACGACAATAACAGCAACTCACATCAGGACATGAAGAAATGTGGTATTAGATTAAACGGTACTATTCTTCCCGCCGAAACGCCCCCATCCAACAAGATGTGCCCCCTTTTGTAAATATCATCGATCCTCATCATATTCTTACACCTTGAGCCACAAGTTGAAGACACCCTGAGCGTACTGGACAATCTCGTCACCGCCCAGCTTGCTCTCGCCGTACAGACGGTCGACGAACGAGATGGGCACCTCGGCGACAGTGCAGCCCATGGCCTTGGCGCGCACCATCATCTCCATCTGGAAACTGTATCCCTTGCTCTCGGTGCTGGAGATGACCTTTTCGAGAACGGATCGCTTGTACAGACGGAAGCTACCAGTCAGGTCGCTAACGCCAGGTCGGAGCACAGTATCGGCGAACAAGTTGGCGCCACGGCTAACAAACTTGCGCTTGAGATCCCAGCCGTAAACACCGCCGTCACCAGCGTAGCGGGTGCCAGTGACAATGTCGTAGTTGCCCTTCTCCTGGAGGGCGACCATCTGAGGGATGAACTTGGGGTGGTGAGAGAAGTCGGCGTCCATGATAACGACAAAGTTGCCAGTAACGAACTGCAGGCCGTGGACGTAGGCCGTTCCGAGGCCGAGCTTGCCGGTTCGGGTCTTGAGGACGACGTGGGGGGAGTAGGCCTCGACGAGCTGGAGGGCGACTTCTTGGGTTCCGTCGGGGGAGCCGTCGTCGACGATGATGAGTTCCCATTCGAGGTTGCTAGAAGGGTCAGACCCCGTTCTTTAAATTATAGAGATCATCAGATGTACATACTTCTCAGTGAACATGCGGTTCAACAACCAGGTCATGATGGGGAGGTTCTTGCGCTCATTGTAGGTGGGCAGGATAACCGAGTACTTGTTCACTTTGGAGGCCATCGTGACGGTGGTGAAGAGGTGACGAGGAAGATTATCTGATGGGGGGAAATTGGGATATTACAAAAGAAGTCTGACAAAGTGTCGAAAGGGTATCGCAAGCGACAAAAGAGCGTGGAAAGTCGGTTGATCGCGTTTGATGGGCTCGTTTCTTCGCGTCGAGCCACTCTCAGGGGACACCTTGAAGCTGGCTGGCGATGGTGGATGATGACTAAGCTTTCGCGATCAGAGACAGATTGCAGATTTAGAGCCCCTGAGTTTATGTGTGGCTAGTGAGAACCAGCCCCAGTTTCCTGTGGCGGTGCAGGTACCTCAGCTGCCCCGATGCCGGTTTGCTTCGCTAACACGGTCGTAACATTCACCATGCAAGCTATGGAACTACTAGCTTTTCCTATCAGAGATGGTCAGCTTGAGATGACACGGGATCATTTTCCGCTCAGCCGGGGCATTCAACCCTCAATGGGTCAATACGAATTGACATTTCCCATCAACCAGAATCTTGACCATCTCCCCCCAACACCTGGTTCATATCTGCCAGAGCCGCGAATGCCCGTCATGCCCAGCTTCATCTGCAGCTCCCTCAGCAATTGGCAACAAACAGCATAACAGCAGCACATCATCGACGCGTCTCCGTCTCTGACTGGTTCCGGCGCTCGCCCCTCCTCTTTTCCCAGATCGGTGGCTTGGGGTCTCGGGCTGCCGGCCCACACCATGCTTTTCCCCGCAACTACATAGCTCCATCCAACTCCGTCTCGATCGTCAGAGTTCACACCGTCCCTCTCAGCAGACACTCGGGCAGTTCTCACAGTCCGCGGCATCGCAGCTCCTCTGGCTCGTCTAGGATACGGCACTGTGCCAGGGTTGTCCTCGTCCAGTGACGAAAAGGCGCTGCTTTAGCCCGATGCAGTCATGGGGAAACGAGGGGCCTTGGATTGTCCGCCCGACTCGGAGAGCTACTCGAGCTGAGCAACTCGCCCGTAGGTTCCTCACCCGCGGGTTTACCGTGACGAGGAACCTCTGGGGAGACGGGCTTGTGCCACCCTCCGCTTCGGAGCTCCCCAGAGCTACCTAGGTAGGTAGGTAGGTACGGTACAGTAATCTACTGTATCCCGGCGCGAGGGTCAAGCAAGTCTCGCCCTTTCGTTCTTCCCAGCTGTGGAACCGTCGTGACCTCGTGCGCTCCCAGCCAACCTCACTCCCATCCTTCGTGGCTCATCCCAACTTGACCTCTCTCCCTCCATCTTCATCGTGAAGCATCGCCTAGCTCTTGCGACTCTAGAACAACATCCCAGGCATCATCCGTACCCCTTGTTAGCTCCCTCGTGTCGCGCGCACTTCAGCTTGTAAGCCAGACTCGAGTTGCAATAACAATCCTTACGTCATCGTCATGTCGGACGGCATCGCTCCAGCTATAGACAAAGGTATATCCCATCGCCAGCCATCGCGATGGTCCTGTTTCCATCGCGTATGCCTTTATGCGACGCAATTGGCTTGTTCGCGATGCGACAAGACATCTTCATGCCAATCCGCGTTCACTCGAGAGCACAGCTGACCTCTCTCAGTCGGCGCGCCTGATCCCAAGGCTCCCGAGGCCGAGGCTGCTGCTCCCACCATGGACACCACAACAGCTCCTTCGGAGCCCCCCAAGTCAGAGGATAGCAAGCCTGCTGGCCTGAGTGCCCCGCCCAAGCCTGTCGAGGTAATGTCGGTCCCAGAGACGCCCATCAACAACCGGACTCCAGCGGGCGGCACACCGAGACCCGAGCTAAACATTGAGGAGGAACCCAAGGAACCGGCCAAGAACGAGGACGAAGTCGCCTTCATCACCACAGGTGTCGACACGGGATCCGCCCCAGCCGTCTCGGCCCCGAAGGACGCCACTATGACAGACAAGCCAGCCGATGACAAGCCCACCGAGGCGGCGACTAACGGCGCCAGCAAGCCCAGTGCTGACGACGTCACTGAAGCAGCTGCGGGAGAGAAGCGCAAACTTGGTGAAGCAGCGCCGGCAACTAACGGTGCAGCCCCCGCCGAGGCAGAGGAGGCCGAGCCGGAGGAGCGCGCCAAGAAGGCCCGGGTCGAGGACGTCGCAGACGAGCCTACGGCCACCGAAACCGCTACAAACGGCAAGGGCACAAAGGCCAAGAAGGAGAAAAAAGCCGCTCCTGTTGTCGGCAAGACGGCTCGAAAGACGCGGAGTCAGGGTCCCGTCGAGGCCGAACAAGTTTAGTTTCTTTCCTTCTGGAGCGTCATTGTACCTCGGCCTGTCATGGCTTCAACGTTTCTATGAGTGATGGCTTCATGTGCGGTTGAGTTTGGGGAATGGTTGGCGAAAATGGCAGGGTTGGTTATAGGAACAGGGCAATTTCCCGAGGTCTGCCTGCGTTTCGGTTTGGTTGTATATTTGCTTTGGTAGTAACCATTTCTTTGATGTTGTTTTCCTGTCAATGTGTTATGTTGCCATTTCCGGCACGGGTAACGGTTCTGGTTCTGGTTCTGGCAACAAGTTTCTGCTTCATTCCCTTTTCCTGGTGACTATTGGATGAAAGATGATACATCACTCACTACCATTGACTATCGGAAAGCAAAGACACACGAAAACTTCACGATCAGCAGGTGGATGGAGTACTGGTATATGGGTCTCTGGACGGACCTTTGAAACAACGCAACAGCGGGCTCTGCAGGCTACCCCGAGGTCTCAAGTCGGCACCAAATCAATTGGAAACCGGCCACCCTGAACACCAGATCTGGTTTCATCAAAGCATGACGAACTCTGAATACGAAACCCGACCTAATAGATCGGTTCCGTCCACCAATCCGTCGTGTCCAATTCATCCCGCCCAGGGGCCTCCGACCGGGTTCCTCGGGGCTGATCCAGCGGCCGATAATGCCGTCCCCAGCCCGGTTTCGCATGGAGAAGTGGAGGACCGTGTCGTCATGCTGGCCCCCCTCCATAACGGTTCTTGTCGAAAAAAAAAAAGAAGTTGGAAGAAATCCTTGGGGTGGAGGAACGTTGCGTGGACACAGCCACTGGAAGAGTTTTTCTTTTGCTACGTAGTAGATCACATCTTTTCACGGGATCATATCGTTCCGAATGTGTGTGTCATCGGGGGTCAGTCAGTTCACGCGCAAAGGAAATAGAAGGAACCTGAGGTAAGCTGAGAATGAAGGGAAGCTGACCCTTGCTCATATGATGTCTTATAGGGGAAGTTATGAGCTGACGAGTGGAAGCATCTGACACTTAATTACTTATTACTTTTCCTATGTATAGGGTGGTGTGGGAATGTTGGGACTCGCAAATACCGTACGTCG
Organism: Fusarium sp. NRRL 66088; assembly: GCA_013186415.1. NCBI lineage: Eukaryota > Fungi > Ascomycota > Sordariomycetes > Hypocreales > Nectriaceae > Fusarium > Fusarium sp. NRRL 66088. The sequence goes on along the minus strand of JABCKD010000932.1, from coordinate 31,200 downwards.
GCACTTGTTGTAATCATGGTGAGCCAAACGAGACACTGAATACCAATACGTATTCTCCATCCTTTTTTACCCACCAGTGTAAAACATGGTGCTAACCGGCACGAAAGAGCGAGACGCTGACGTCTCCACAGAGACGTAATGGGGAACGCAACTATACGGTTCGTAGAGGAAGTGATCCGTTTCTTCAAGGCGGCTACGTATGGAATCCTAGTCCTTGGTTTTTCTTTAGTCCTCCACGCGTCGCTTGCTGGTTCGACCATGGTCGCCCTGTTACCCCTGGGCCCGGACAGGCGGTCTTGTCAGATCGGTCGAGATTCTAGCGTGACACAAGGAGAGAGACCAGGAAAAGAAACAAGAGAAAAATGTCCGTCGTCGTCCGAACATTGCGAGCCACTGAATGGCCAACGAGTCACGGGTCAAAAAGAAAGGAAAAGAAAAAAAGTCCTCCCACTTTGATCGTGAGGGCTGTTTCAAGTTCTAACAAGCTTCAGTAGCTTGACGGGTCCCTTCTTGGTTCAAAACACCCAGAACGTACGAGGGGGGGACCTGTTTTTTTCCCGATTTGTCTGGTCTTGTTTTTCTTTGGCGCGATCGATTGCGTGTCTAGGACTCTAACTAGGAAAACCCGGGTCTTTTCTTGTTCGGTATTGTGGGATGGTGGCGAAAAAAAAAATGGTGAACGACGACGTAGTGTCTGCATCTTTGAAGCAATTGCCGATGCCTGAATGATGAGCTGGAAGAATTTGAGGCGCTTCAGGCGTCAGCTTCGGAATAGTTTGGAATGAGACAAGTTGCTTTTTGGCTTAGGTCCCGGAAGGGTTGCGTCTTCCTTGTCTTTGCTGTCAAAGAAGTTCTTCGTCTTAGACAACAAGTTGAACACAAAGAAAAGGGCACTTAGAATCATTGATCGTCAACGTCGAGTCCAACTTGGATTATTTGCACTTTCTAAAAGAATCCAAAGACCATCCCATCACTTTCCTCATCTGGATAGGTTAACAACAACACTGCATGCCCCTAACATGTCTTGCATGGTAGGCACTTCGTATTTCTCAACAATAACAAAAAAAAAAACGGCGTTATAACCAATTCACTCTCACTGGAACAGAGAGAAAAAAAAGAACCATGCAGGGGTAAAGGCGTGGCGAGTCCAAGCCAGTGGAGGGCGACGACTGGCTACGAGTTCTTCCCAGAGACTTTCGGGCCCTGAATGTGCTAAAAAGGGTCCCCACCGCAGCGGGTCTGAGGCGTCAAAAATAGCAATGGGACCCCCCCCCCGCCGCGGAGGCCGCGACAAAGCCTAGAGGATGAGCTGGCTGTCCATAGCTGGCTAGGTAGGAACCTGCTGGCAAGGGCCACAACTGCGCGTGCGGTATGGTGCGAGTAGCGCCGGGGGCGAATCAGGACCTTGGTTTATGTGCGAGTACTGGGGGAAGTTCGAGAAAATCTAACCGGGGGGTAGTACTAAGTACTTGGAGCGTTGTGTTGGTGGTGGTCTCGGCGGCCCGGTTGAATGACTGGAACTTTGTCGTTGATTGAGGGTGTGCCTGAGAAGTGAGATGCACTGTGTCATGCCGTGCAACGTGTGGTGCATTATTGGTGCGGAAAACGCCATCTGCACTGTGAATCGGTCACGCCAAGCCATCCCGTTGATGGCTTCCCCCCCAAAAATGTCCCAAAATGTCCCCATGATAACGGGATCCATGGTATCCATCCACCCATGGGATCCCTAGATGGATCCTGTCATGGCTCCTGAGAACCTTCCCCAGCCCTACCTTTTCCCTCCCGTCCCCGTATCATCGGACCCTATTCCTATCCCTCCACCCCCATTCCCTACCTTACCTATCCCATCTCGATCCTCTCGTTTTTCCTCTCCTTTCCTTCTTTCACATCCATCCCTTCTTTATACTCTCATCGCGCATAACGTTATCCCTGGGTGCTGCCCCCTTTCGGCGCATCGACCTTCGCTCACGGGCCCTCCCCCGAAACTTCTTTACAGCATATTAGCGACTCTCGTTTTCTGGAGACGACCGACCGATCTCTTTATTGTCAACGAGCGGGTTTTTGTGTGGCGTATTCCTCCTGACCTGCTCGTGTGCTGGCCCGCGTCCTCTCGCTCATAGACTGCGTGCTTCCTCGGCTTTTATTTTGATCCCATCTTTCTCCGAACCCCCTTCGACCTAGCGAATACGAGAAATACCCCCCCGGCGGTTTTGCGCAAATCAATTCGATAATCTGTTACGTGGCCAACGACTCCGACAACAATTGAGAGAGCTTTGAACGTGGCTGCGTAAGAAGAGGCTTCTGCAAGCCTACACTTCTTTTGAGTCAAGCCTCGACGTCTTCGCCCGTTGGCGAAGCACTCGCCCATGATGGACGCAGGCAATGTTGTCCGTCTGTTTAGCCGCCAACAAGGCGGAGGAGGAAAGGATCCCGGCCAAGAGCTGCTTGAGCTGCTCAAGAACCCATACAACGATCAGGTAAGTCTCTACTGGGTGTTCCGGACGCGTGCCGGCTACTGACGCCTCTTCCGTAGCTTCAAGCAGCCTCGATGTACTCAGCGCTGGCGATTTCGCTCCCCGTAACCATCTTCATCGCCTTTTGCTTCTCCCTACTCCGACCATATCACCAGGCCATCTACGCCCCCAAGATGAAGCACGCAGACGAGAAGCACGCACCGCCGCCTATAGGAAAGGCACCGTGGTCGTGGATCACAACGCTGTGGAATACCAAGGAGGAGCAGCTTGTGTATTTGATCGGCATGGACGCCACCATCTTCCTGCGCTTCGTCCGCATGTGCCGTAACATGTTTCTCACCCTGTGCCTCACCGGCGTCGGAATTCTTCTTCCCGTCCATGTTTCGCATTGGGTCAAGATTGGTGATGACAACGGCAACACCTGGGTCTCCAAGATCACCCCTCTCCACGTCTGGGGCAAGGCCATCTGGGCGCAGGTTGTCATCGCCTGGGCGTTCAACATCATTATCGCCATCTACCTCTGGGTTAACTATAGAAAGGTGCTCCAGCTGAGGAGAAAGTACTTTGAGAGCGAGGAATATCAGAAAAGCCTTCACTCCCGTACCCTGATGGTAAGGTCTATTCGGATTGTTGATAGAATTTCTCACTCACACTAGCCCAGGTTTACGATATCCCCAAAAAGGGCTGCTCCGACGAAGGTATCGCGAGAATCATTGACACGGTTGCGCCCAATTCGTCCTTTGCCCGAACAGCTGTTGCTCGAAACGTCAAGGAACTTCCAACTCTCATCTCCCAGCACGACCACGCCGTTCGCAAGCTCGAGAGTATCCTGGCCAAATATCTCAAGGATCCCAACAATGTTCCCGTCGCTCGCCCCATGTGCCGACCATCCAAGAAGGATCGATCCTACGGAACGTACCCCAAGGGCCAGAAGGTCGATGCCATTGAGTACTACACCCAGCGTATCCGAGACCTCGAGGTCCAGATCAAGGAGGTCCGCGCCAGTGTCGATAAGCGAGGCTCCATGCCCTACGGTTTTGCCAGTTACTCAGATATTGCAGAGGCCCATAGCATTGCCTATTCTTGCCGCAAGAAGAAGCCCGTTGGCGCCACTGTCAGACTCGCACCTCGACCCAACGACATCATCTGGGAGAATATGCCGCTGTATAGTGCTACACGAAGTCGAAGACGCTGGATCAACAACTTCTGGATTACTCTTCTGACATTCTTCTGGATCATTCCCAACCTTGGCATTGCCATCTTCTTGGTCAACCTGCAAAACCTGGGATCTGTCTGGCCAGCCTTCAACCGAACACTGACCGCCAACCCCAAGAGCTGGGGTATTGTGCAGGGTATTGCTTCGCCGGCTCTCATGTCTCTTACCTACCTGGTCCTCCCCATCATTTTTCGCCGACTTTCCATCAAGGCCGGTGACCAGACCAAGACGGGCCGAGAGAGACACGTCTTGGCCAAGCTTTACTTCTTCTTTGTCTTCAACAACCTCATCATCTTCTCCGTCTTCAGCGTCATCTGGAGTTTTGTTTCTGGTGTCATCCGAGACACGTCAAGCCCGGGAGCGACGGATATTTGGAAGATCATTGTCAAGAACGATATCGGCAATTTGCTCTTCACTGCTCTGTGCACCAACAGCCCCTTTTGGGTGACTTACTTGCTTCAGCGTCAGCTCGGTGCAGCCATCGATCTTGCTCAACTGTGGCCTTTGGTTCAGGCCTTTTTCCTCAAGAAGTTGGGCAGTCCGACCCCGAGAGAGCTGATCGACCTCACGGCCCCTCCTCCTTTCGAGTACGCCAGTTACTACAACTACTTCCTCTTCTACGCCACCGTCACCATGTGCTTTGCTGGTATTCAGCCTCTTGTGCTCCCGGCTACCGCCATGTACTTTGTGATCGACTCTTGGCTCAAGAAGTACCTGCTTCTGTACCGCTTCGTTACCAAGACCGAGTCTGGCGGCATGTTCTGGCGTGTCATTTTCAACCGCTTCATCTTTGCGACCATGCTCTCGAACTTGGTTGTCATGCTTACTTGCTGGACCCGTGGTGATGGAGATCATCTTCATTTCTACTGCATCGTACCGCTGCCGTTCCTCATGCTCTTTTTCAAGATCTACTGCAACCGAGCATTCGACAGCAAGATTCGCTACTACACCACTCAAGATGTGGCCAAGAATGCCGAGAACGGAATGAACCCCAAGGAATCCCGTGTACGCAGCGAGCGATTGGCGAACCGATTCGGTAACCCTGCGCTGTACAAGCCCCTCATCACTCCCATGGTGCATGCCAAGGCGCAGAACCTCCTGCCTGGAATCTACAAGGGACGACTGACAGACGGCCGAGAGGTGAACCAGGGCGATATGATGAGTGTTAGTGGCTACTCGGACATGTACGCCCTCGACCCCATGCAAGGTGGAAAGCCAGGCAAGAGCGCCAACAGCATTCCTGGCTTCGAGTACGTTTCAGATACTCAGATGGACTTTCAATACTACAAGAACCGGGCCGAGTTTGCAGAGGACCACGGTGGAGGCGAGATCTACGGCCGCCCTGGAGAAATCATGCGCCCTGATACTCCTGGATCCTGGGATGGAAGCGACACGGCGTCACGACCTGGTACTCCGGTTGGTGCTGGCCGCTCTGCTTCTCCCTTTAACCCTGGACAGCAGCGTTTGATGTCCATGTCCAGCACCAGCGATACGAGTTACACGGGATACCGACCCGCTGCCCCGGCGTATGGTGGATTTACCCAGCAAGCAACTATGGGCTCAGAGGTACCCAGCCGTGGCCGCAGCCCCTTGTATTCGCAGAACAATGGAAGCTCCTCTGGACTTGGACTAATCCAGAACGCCCAGGCTCCTCCCGTGAGCGGTCTCACACCAGGAGGTCGTATGACGCCCTCAGTCTCCCCTGGCCCTTCAGTAGGCGCCTTGGGCGGCGGACCCCGTGGTTACAGCGGCCTCGCCCAGAACGAGGAGATGGATGCGGGCGATCCTTCACAGTACGACTACTTCCGTGGCGGTAGCCGGACAAGACGGACCCCCGGAGAAGGCTGGTAGAACCGCCTCAGAAAAGGGCTTTTCTTTGCATGATAATTTGCGCGGCGTTTGGATAGATTGGGATGGATGGATCTGCAGTTTGCTGTGAAAGAGGCGGATTGTGTTGAATGCGAGACGACTCGTGGAACCTTTGGAAACGTACGAGAAGAGAAGCAGACCATATTTGCAAATACAGCTTTTAATGCACATCATTCTGTTCAGATGCCTTTTGGCTATGGTCATGTTTGCAGATGTTGAATGTAAGCTCATCTATCTGGTGATGTGCGAAATAGCTAGTCTATCCTTTTATTTTTCTTTTATATCATGACCCCTAATTCTTGTAATTATCTTATTATAGCAAAGACATATAAGCCTAAGAATGAAATCAATCCTCAGTAAACCTGCCCGTCTCGTGCAATCTCGTCGCAAAACCCTTGAGATCCTCAGCCAAACCGGCCATAACCTCCTCCTCCACAACATCCTCATTCCATGATATTCCCAGCGTCAAGTCACCTCCAGGAACACTAGTCACGCTGATGCTCATCGGTCCACCAGCGACCATGATACCATTAGTGAAGAGTACACGCGAGATACTCCTCTTACCCTCCTCAGGGGTAGGAATACTCAAGCACCCAATGTTGCTAAGCTCCCATGAGTCATCCCGCTCCTTGCCGTCCTTCTTTTGCCAGTGTGATGCCCAGTCTGAGATGTAGGGGAGTAGACTGGCGTCATCGTCGGCGGGAAGTGTGGCCGTTCTATCCTTGATTTGGGTCTTGAGCTCACGGGCGTGGTGCCAGATGAGGGCATCTAGATCTGCTTTGGGACTGCGAAGCGCTGAGACGTCGGATGAAGCGAATTGGTGTGTCATGGTTGTGATGAGGACGCGGTAGGTATCTTTGAGGGCAGGGTTTGCGGTGGATGACATGTATGGCCGCATGTTAATGGGCGTGGAAGATGCGAATGCTGGGGCATCTGGAATGCGGGTAGCGAGAGAGGCAAGGATAAGAGCGTGTAGTAGACCTGTGATGGATGTGCCATGAGATCGGGCTCCAGAAAGGAGGCTCGCCACTACTGGAGCTGGGATGTCGACTGCATGAACACGAGCCTTGTGTGGGTGGGCAAAGTCGATGGGTTTCCCCGCCCAAATAGCAGGTTTAGCCGACTTGAGGAATGAAGGTCCGAGTTCGTTCCAGAGTGTAGCAGCCCAGAAGGACATGCTATTCGTGTAGGCGAGGATGGCGTCTTGGGGTTCAGGCAAGGAAGGGGGTTCGGGAAATGAGAGAACGGTTTCGAAGTCGGAGGGTGATTCAGGGGAGAGAGCGTTGAGCTCGACTAGGAGATGCTCATGGAACTGCTTGGAGCTAGTTCCATCCATCAAAGAGTGGTGGAATGAGAAAATGACATCCTCAAAAGAAGGCTTTGAACCTGGTCTGAGAACGATGATGCGCCAGGGAGGACGAGATTCAACCTTGCTCCATAGCTGATCATGACACCACGCCTGAACATGTTCAAGAGTATTTTCATAGTCATCTTCATCAGGAATTTCCCGAAACTCAACATGTTCATTGAGGTTAATCTCTTTGATGTGGGTGAAATGAGCGTTGTTGGTGTCTTCATTCGTAATACCCACTCTGAGCATGGGATGGGTGGTTATGATGTTTGAAAGAGCCGACAGGATGGATGTGTTTGAAGGAGGGGAGTTTTTTGGTAGAGTGTATCTTCCGGTTACTACTACACAACGGTATAGGCCCAGGGGGTGACGAGAAGACGAGAAGGCCTCGCTGAGAGCATGTTAGTGGATGGAATTGAGAGGGAGGGTTGCACATACATAGGGCCTAGAGGCCTGATGGCGTTTGGGAGAGAGTCGACGGTCATTGTGAATCAATTGATGTTGAATTGACTCAATGGCTACTTGCTGCTGAGTGAAGTTGGACTATGGTCTCTCGTCCTTTGAGCACTATTGGTGTATCTAGGTGCCTGGACTAGCTACCTGAATTCACTTGCACCTTCAATACGAAAAAGATGAAGTCAATTGCTGAAGTATGTAGAATAAAGAAAAGAATTCAACAGTCATTGGAAAAATCACCTTAAATACTTGGCTATCCACTGTTTTCCTTTGGAGGCATAGTCGTTCTGCAAGTCTAGGATGTATGTGAGTCAGGTGTAAGTGATAGGACCTTGGTGGCCAACCGTATCGCTAGGAGCGGATGATACTATAAACTTGACAAAATAATCAAGACAATGATTTTGACTTGGCAAATCAATGATCCCTTGACAATTGTATATAGCATGCAAAATATGTGATTGAATTGCTGCAGCCAGACTTTGGTGGCCGAGTCGGCGGCCGGATGATTGGTTCTGCCGATGCCACCGCAACCGGAGAGGAAGGCACCATGGAAGCCGAAGCGGCCAGGTCATTGAAGTTGACAGGCGGGCGCCAAGACTCGGCCCCATTGAAGGGACCCAGACCAGCCTCCAACCTTTGAGGTCCATTCAACGCGTTGAAGCCACGACCCAGACAAAAACACCTGGTCACACTTTTTGCGACTCTGTTTATTGTTGTTTATTTTTTCCCTCTTTGTTGCTTGCATTGAGAACTTCCTGATACCCCAATCTGTCCACGACATTACCTGTACGACCTTTTTTTATTCGCCAGCATCTTTTTTTTTCGACTTGGCGCAACACTGCTGTCGCGATGCTATGAAACGCGCTCTCGACCATGTACTATCGATCACACTCTAGCCACCAATAATACCGCTTGGAATACTCGCCCATGGATCGCGACAGGAGCTCGTTTGGTGACCGGTCATTCGGGAGACCGAGCCAGCTTGTGGTGAAGGAGTCTGGGAGGAAACCTCTCTTCGGGGTACCTGCTTCGCGGGGAGACGACAGGAACAAAGAGAATGATCGCGCGCGGACAAACATCCCGGTATTGCGCTCGAGCATTTCCGTCAACGGCCTATCACGATCGACGAGCGCCGAGGCCGAGAGGAGAGGGAGCTTCGGATCCCCTCGCGAGACGAGGATGCTGAAGCCTGGGTTTAGCGGTTCTGCTCGGAAGCGTCTGTCTATGAACGAAGCTTTTAGCCTGGCCGCTCAAGAGAAGGACGATGATACTCAAGACCATGTTATGGATGCGTCGCCCAGTCCTGCCCCGCGGGTCTGGCGCGAGCGACGGGAGGGGGACGAGAATCGGATGAGGAAGCTATTGGGACAAGACCACCTGGATACGAAAGCGCCGAGTCGACCTTTTTCGCGACAATCGCTAGCCTCGTCGACGATACTTGATAAGAAACCGTCCCCTGAAAAGAGCGAATCGCCGCGACCGAGGTCTTTATATGCAACGTCTAGGATAGGGCTTGGGCCTAGGTCGCCGGCCCCAGAGACTGCGACTACAACGAGCGATGGTGTCAAGGAGGATCGGCCGGCGAGTTCACTTAGTGGGTTGCGCCCACCTTCCAACTGGCTACGGCATATGCCTTCGAAGGACGATCTTACGAATCAGGGGCGTATTCCGGCGCTGGTTCCTGGGATTGAGGATCCATTGCCTTCAATTGAGGGTGGAGGGGAGCCACAACCAGCTCCGGAGCCTTCGCCTGCAAAGAGTTTCGCTTGGGAGGTTGATGATGATTTTACGGCTGGAGATTTACAAGTTTCCGACAGTCCGAGGATTCGAATGGGTGCTCGGCCGTTTGCGAATCGGATTCATTTCGATGAGGGCAGCGAAGTTGACATCAACTCACGGACGAGAGTGGCACCCCCTGGATCGCGCAACACAAAGCTGGACGAAATCCGGACGAGAGAGGTCAAGACAGGAAGCGATATTCCCCTTGAACTACCGCGGCCACATAATACCAAGCTGGATGAGATTAGAGACCGTGAGGAAAAGGTCGAGCACCAAATACCTATACCGGATCGCCACGCGGCGAGACCGAAGAACACCAAACTGGACGACATACGACAACGTGAAATCAACGGGATTCCCAGGAGGTCTTTTGCTTCCATGAGGTTAGGGGAGATCCGGGAGCAAAATTCCATGATACGTTCACTGTCACCGGAAGAGAATCGACCACAGACGAGTGGTGGGATATTATTAACAGAGAAGAAACCATCGCCTGAGCCCGAGAAGAGGGAGATACCTCGACCAAAGTCTGCGTTTGAGATTGCAGGCGAGCAAATACCTGATACGCCTGTGACGGTCTACAAGTCAAGACGAGCCAGCATAGAAACACACGAGAAGGATGGGAATGAATCAAACGACGTTAAAGACGTTGTACGACCCAGCTTGTCACACAGACGCACGGATTCACGAGACCTACTACGGCAGCTGGCCAGGGCTACAAGCTTAAGTCCTGCTCCGGAGGCGGAACCTCGACGGCTGGCCGGCAGTGACAAGCCGATATCTCAACCGTTGGACTCCAAGCCTGACCCCAAACCTGACACTGCATCGGCGATTCCGTTACCCTCCGCTAACAATGGACTACGGCATCGTTTCCATCGACCAAATCGCGATCCCGATAGCAAACCTACAGTTGGATTTGCTGGTCTAAGCCGAAATCGATCGACGGATTCTGTCAAGAGCAAGAAATCCATGAATTCGGAGGCGGATCCTACCGACCGGATCACGGCCGAGGCCAACCTTTTTGCGCCTGCAGACAATCAGTCGGAGAAGGGCTCTATGAGGGCTCCTTCGCCGGTGCCAGAGTCGGAAGATGAGAAGGAGGCCGAAGCGACACCCCGGGCTCCCAAGCCAGATCCCCTGACGATGCCGACACCGAGGGTCACGGGCGCATATGTGGAAACACCGGCGACGGTCAAGGTGGAAAGGATCGAGATCAAGGACGAAAAGGAGAAAGAGGAGAGGGAAAAGAAAAAGGAAAAGGAAAAGGAGAAGCCACAAGAGGAGAAGCCACCGAAACGAGAAGAACGAGCATTACGACCAAGATCAACATCCCTCCGGAATAAGAGAACGGAGCTTGTGGTGACGAGTGGTAGTGACAGGGACACTGCTTCTGATCCCGGGACAGACGAGAAACCCCGAACCAGAACCTCGTCGACGGGCATGAGAAGACGACGCCCTCGTTCACTGTCACGGCGCAGAGCACCACTGAAAAACTCTGCAAGGCTACCATCAGTCAAAGACGACCTCAAAGAACTTCAGCGCGTGCATCACATTGACGACTCCACTTTAGATGACCTCGAGGAGGTTCTTTTAGGCCGCAAAGCCCCATCACAAGACCTTGAAGCTCTCCTCGACAACCTACCCCAGGATCCTTCCCTTGATGACGATTTCGACTTTGACTTGGAGCTTGACACAAAACTCAACACGAGGACCAACCAGATCGATCCGCAGAACGACAACTCTGACCTTGTTCGCCTGACCCGCATGAATAATACTCTCAAGAGCAGCCTCTACGGAATCCATACAGCCGCTAGGGGAATAGAGCGCCTCTCTGATCAGGTCAACATTAAGAACAGGGCGAACGAAAAGAGGGCGAGCGAGGAAAAGACGATTGAGAACAAGCCAGTCAAAGTCAAGGTTTCTAACGACGACGACGATGACGACGACGACGACGACACGATCAAGCTTGAACCTTTAAAGACTGAGGAACTCAAGAAACCCGTCAAGCTTGAGAAGCCCGAAAAAGTTGTTGTTGAAAACATGGACCCCCTCCACGACAAACACGGCGCCCCCGCTGTCTACACGATGCATCCCAACACCGGCACCGGCACCGTCTCCATCCAGCTTCCCATCCCACGCCTCTACCGTCGCAAGCCTTTCCGTCTATCTTGGCTCGGACTCTTGGTCCTTGTGCTTTCGCTTTGGTACGCGGCTGAATCGGCCATGTGCGCCATGTTCTGTCGTCCAACTCGCTGTGGCACCAAGCCTTGCGTCTGGTCCATCAACGACCCGACTTTTGGCACCACGATCCCCGTCAAGCTAGATCAGTGGGCTACTGGCGGTCGCGGTCGCATTCTAGCTGAGCACCTAGGTGAAGAGGTACAGGACTGGATCGCCGACGCGATGGACGCGCTACAAGACCGAGATATCACCAAGGTCGACATTAGCGGGTTCTCGTTTGAGCAGAAGCGCCAACACCGTCGACGCCTACGCAAGAAGGGTCTCGTTCAGCGTCGCGTGCACTCACCAGAGCAGCAGGCAAAGTTTGATTCCTGGCACGAAGCGAGGGTGCAAAGACAGCGGCAGGAGGAAGCTAGAGAGATGGGTTATGACATTGGAGTTGATGAGGATGAGACGGTTGGTGGAGATGAAAGAGTTTGGTAGTTGTCACTTGGCACAGACAGTTGCTGATATAATATGTCCTGTCGTCATGGAAGCACTACGTTTGCTTATGAAATGGATATCCCCAAGCGAGAGCGTTTGAACTTGGTACACATTCTAGTAGTTTTGCTCTGATTTGATCATGGTGACATCTCTTCCAGTTGGTATCAACCTCTAAGCCCATGTAGAAAAAAAGCCAATACATTTTCCATCCCAACGCCATTTACGCCTGTGTCTTGTCTTTTCCCATCTAATCATCGAAACCACCCCATTCCTCATCATCCTCATCACCATCACTACCAGCTTGAACCCATGGAAGCCTCTCATCCTCATAGCTATCACCCGCTCGCTCCCTCACAGGTTTAACGGGGCATCGCTTCAAAGCCTGCACCAACTCCCCAACAGCCTTGACGAATCCTGCCGCAGCCTCATCCTTCAGAGCTTCCTCACGCTCCAGCTCATCAACCCAGATATCAAGGGCGTGCAATCTAATCCCCACGGGCGACTTTCTCAAATCGCCCTCGACATCAAAAGGGTACTCTGCCAAAACACCAACAATAGCCTCAACGTCACCATCCTTCCAACCCCTCTCCCTCGCAAGTCTAACATGCGCAGCAAAAACCCTTCTAACCAGCAACAAGAACTTTTCCAGCCTCAAGACGTCGATGTCGGTCCAACCCGCACAAACCACAACCCAGAAACCTCGCAGCCAGGGGATGGCGCAGGCGGGCTTCAGCGTGAAGACGAGGTTGGCTAGGTCGGCGGCGAGACGCTGCTGGGGGACAGGTCGGTCTGTCATCCAGAGGGCGTAGAAGAGGCCTTTCCAGAGCTTCTGGGCGTCTGTGGGGGTGAGGGCTGTGCGGGAGGAGAGGAATGTTGTTAGGGATTCGAGGGATGCGGTTCGGAGTTTGCGGTCTGAAAGAGTTGGTTAGATTGAGGAGGAGGAGAGGATGTTGTTGGTGGTAGACGACGAACCGCTTGAGGCGAGGTTGCGGATAAATGGCATTTGAGATTCGTGAGCGGCCATTGTAAAGGCAAGAGCTTCGGTTGCTCTTTAAAAATGCTAGATTGTGTACGTTTACGCGACGATTTTCGTGTATAGATGGTGTGGGTGTGGTGTTGAGTAGGAGGTGACTGTGATGTGATGGTTTGCGATTGGTGTTGAAGGTGTTGTTGCAAGAGCTTGACAACTTTTTTTTTTTGTTCAAGGTGGGATGGATTGGATGCAGGGGACTGACCACACATGTGGGGGAGAGACCGAACTCACCGAGGGTGGGGCTGGGCGGTGGATGTAAGTTGAGTGTGTCTTGGGAAGAAGACAGACCATTTGGGACAGACACAGTAATTAAGAAGGATTAAATTGAAAGATATCGTTTTCCATTATGAGATTATACTAGCATAACAAGGACAATAATGTCTGTCGGATGGTCCTTAGGAAGAGTGGCTCAGGCAAGGGGAATCCGGATCAACAGTGGAATCGAGCTTATTACGAATAAAAGAATCCCTAATGATACCTTAGAAGATGCAGTCTATCTCAAATTCAAGAGCTGCTTAATATATGAATTATATAATACTAGAAAAATCACCAAAAAAGCATCCCGTCCTCACAGGACCCTTCAGCTCGACCTTGCAACACTCGAGCCACAACAGGATCGTCAAGTCCCCTCCCCCTAGGTCACTGATATATAGCGCCGAGGCCACTCTTACTGTTGAGCGAAAACGAAAGTGTCGGCTGAGAGGTCTGAGATTCGACTAGACGCCCGAGACGTACCGGAGATTGTGGGGTGTTGGAGTGGTCAAAGTCACACCTTCTGTGGAGAGCAGTGATCATTGTAGCTAATACGACGGCGAATAAATCAGGACAATCATAGCAGAGGGGATATACAGTACTACAAAGGCAGCCAGTGATGGATGACTTGGGCAAAATTAAAAAAAAAAAAAAAAAGGGCTTTGTTCAGCAGGCAAAAATATTATGAGTCAGATGGGATGGTTAGTTCACCGTCTCAAAGTGGAAGGCCATGGGAGCGAGATGCTTACAAGGGTGTTTGTTAGTCAATCAATGGCTTATCAATAGTCAATACGGAGCTGAGCATGTTCGCCTAGAGTGTTTGCTTGGCAGAAAGGAATGAGCTGTGTCACGGACAATGAGATGATCAAGTTTCTTTAAATGGTTTGTATGCCAAACAACTACCTATATCCATCATGGTGGTTGGGGACATCCTTGTTCTTTTGCCCATTTAGGCAGCTTGATAGCAACCTCTCAACCAACAATGCCGAGTGATTCATATCATCATCCTACGAATCCTTTAACAAAAAACCAATACTCAATGACCCTCTAAATCACTCCCAGGCACCACTCACTCGTTTCAGCACCTCCATCCGGGTAACAGCCTGCAACCAGGCCCCACTGTTACTCACCTTGTGCCTACAACATCTACCCCACCATCGTCATAACTTCCCTTTCCTTTCTCCAACTCTTCTTTTCTCTCTCTCTCTTCTCTGCACATACACATTCTCTCTCTCTCCACGAATACGAAAAAAAACCAGCGCAGCGTAAGATACTATCTTGAACGATTTTAAATACTACGAGACACGTTCAGTCGTTAAAAAGAAAGAAAAAGCGGTCGCTTAGTCTTCTTTGAGCTCTCTCTCGATTTCTTTGCCCCGCCATCGGACGAGTCAACCCCCCAAAAATCAACACCACGGTATAGAAATCACCAACCCACCCGTCACAATGTCTTCCACCAAGCGCATCACAAAGGCAAAATTCCCCCTCCCATCCTCTTCTTATCCCCCACACTAACCCATCTCCCAGGAATTCGCCGAAATCTCCCAAGAACCGCCCGAGGGCTTCACCGTCTCCCTCCCCCCCAACGAGTCCATCCACACCTGGCACGTCACCCTCCAACCCCCTCCCTCGACGCCCTACCACTCAGGCCGCTTCGGCATCGTCCTCTCCCTGCCCACCGACTACCCCTTCAAGCCCCCCGTCGTCAAGTTCTGCACGCGCATCTACCACCCCAACGTGACCAACGACTCTCTCGGAAACATCTGCCTCGGCCTCCTCAAGCCAGACGCCTGGAAGCCCAGCACAAAGATTCGTGCTGTTCTCGAGGCTTTGGCCAACCTTCTCGAGGAGCCTCAGCTTGATAGCCCTCTTGAGGAGCGTATTGCTCAGCAGTACCAGTCTGAGAGGGAGGCTTTTGACAAGACTGCCAAGCATCACGTTGAGAGGTATGCCATGGGTGAACCCGTGTTTCCACCTGTTGTGTGAGGTGTGAATCATAACAGTGATGGAGGGAGAGAAGGAAACTTGGCATGACATTTGGATAGCTCAATGTGTTGGGCTTTTAGCCTGCCATTGGGCATCACATCACAGCTTACGAGACATGCCTGACAACTTGCAAAACAATGACGAAAATGAAGACACAGCAATCACGGATCAATTCATCAGGGACACCTTTTTCAGCTACATGTCTCGGCTTGTATTTATTTACTTGCACTCATGCACAACAAACAAACAATAGCACAAGACATACATAATTAGAGACACGCACACTCACTCGTTCACCGTGAAATCCATCTTCATTCCATTGGGGTATCAAAAAAGGGCCCCAAATTCTACTCCTCCCTAATAACCTCTATCCAGTCATATATGGCCCCCTATCTATATCAATCAAAACAAACACCGCTTCGACTCTGCCACTCCCTCCCGTCCCCTTCCTGCGGGAGCTCTCCCTCACCTGTCGAGGTGCTCTGGGGTGGTATAGTGCTTTTTTGGTCTTCTCGCAATGCAGCCGTAAGCCATCGTCATTAAGTATAAAACAAGCTTCCTTTTTTGGGGCCTTCCATTCCATCCCGTCCATTCCAAACCCCCCAACGCTGGTCCCTCCCCTCTTTTGTGAGACATAGTAAACACCCGAACAGGGTATTGCGGGTAATAACAGAACATGATGTGAACAGAATAGAAGCAAAGATAAAGTGTGAAATGCAGACACTGTGCCGGCTAGGTCGAATCAAGAAGCAAATAATGAGTGCCATCCGTCCAACGCCATCCCATGATTAGATTCGGCGGCTCCGCCACCGTGTCTAGTGTGGTGCGGGATGCAGGGTGCCGAGGCAATAAAGTTGTAAAAGTCGTAGGAGAGATGAAGGAGTGTGAATATGTGAGCAAGTGTAGAACAAGTCTGAAGGCTGAAGGGAGGGAGCCTAGGTTGAAGCTTATGCGCCTGTCGGTGACCTCTTCTTCCCGAAAATGTTTCTCTTGCCTCCCTCTGTGTCTGATTGCGCCACGTTCCACGTGTTGAGCGTCTTCCCCTGTCGTACTCGGTCCAGCTGTGCCTTGGCTCGGCGTTCCTGGCGCTTGTCGTCGATCTGAGCCTGGCTGAGATGCCCGAAGCCATTTCGCCGCTTGAAACACGCCTCCATGAGCGCATTGGCGTCAATCAGTCGCCTTGGCATCGATTGCACAACGCCAAACATTTCCATAGGATCAGCCACAGACTTGATTTCGTTCTCACCCAGCTTGAAAATGGCCAAGGCGATGCGGAATAGGGTCTTGGAACCTTCGTAGAAGAAGACATCCCACACTCGGAGCGTGGTCTCGATCGGCAGAGTTCCGATGAAGCAGCTCATGAACCATGCTGTCATGCAAAGCGTAATTGGTGGGAGTCGGTCTGTTGGCGTCGACATGCGCAACAACTCCTTGCGTCGTGCCCGGGTAAGCCGCATTGACTTGCCAGTCGACGGCCGTGAGTTGGGGTCCGCCTCGAGCTCTCCGCCAATCTTGTCCCAGATGGCGGGCATCGAGTTACGCATCTCAGTCATGAGCACACCGAGATCAATCTTGGAGCCTTCCAAGCTCATCTCGTGTGTCCCTGGGAGGTAGATGACTGTGATGACATTGAGAAGCCAGAAGCACTGCTCCTCCGTCTCAACAAAGAGGAGCAAGAGACCAGCCAAAAAGTTTAAGCTCTGGCAGTAGCCGATTCGAGGGTTGTACACGGCAAAGGCGTGAAGAACCCGACGCAGCGACGTAATGATGGGTGGTTCTCCCTCGGTGTTGGGTGGACCCGGGCTTGAGCTGCGGGTGGAATCCGTCATAGTCGTCCGGCTCTCCCTGGCGCTGCTTGACGCCGTCGTCTCTGGCGCACCGGGAGGCTTGAACTTAATGTTATCCGGGAATGTGCGGTGTAGATCCCGCTCGATAGCCTCGGCGTCAACGTCCTTGGCCCTCTTATAGGTCAGCTTGTCGTAGAGACCCGAGTGCTGAGCGAGGATCGCAGGTCCACCGGCATAGTAGAACCAGGCCGCACCGCGCCATTCCGGGGGAATGCCCTTGCGCACGAACCGCTTGGTCTTTGCGTTGGGAGCTGGAAACCGGTTGGGATGGTCAGTCATGAGAGCATTGTCCTTGAGGTACGCGGCCCACTTCTTGCGACGGCGGGCCAGGTACTCGGTATAACCAGCATTCCAGTTGTCGTATTGCTCCCGGGTGACGTATTGGTTCGCCTTCTTGAAGCCGTAGCGATCACGGGAGTCGGGGTCTTCGGGCTCAACAGCCACGGTGGGTGCGGCGGCCACAGTGATGACAGGGGGTTCTGGTGAGGGTTCGGGGTCCTTCGTAGATTCAGGGGTGTCGGGACGTTCGGCTGGCTTGTGTGCTGGGATAGGTGGGGAGATGGGAGGAGAGATAGGTGTCGAAATGGATGGAGAGCGTGTAAGAGAAGGTTCGGTAGCAGAGGGAGGTTGTTGAGAGTTGATTGAGGGTTCTGAGTCGATAGACTTGGCCGAGTCGCGCTTTTCAGCGATTCCCCGAGCGTAGTGTTCTTTTTCTGCGATATGGGGTACAGATGATGTGAAGGCAGGAGAGGTAAAAATCATCTTGGACATTCGAATCTCGACATCCAATGTCGATACCGATTCTGGAATCGGCCGCTTGGGGAAGTCCTCATCGTCGGTAGCATCCAAGATGCTCCGACGCGGCTCCCAGTCCGACGTCAAGGTAGCTGGGCGGGCGTTCATGGTGACGTTATAATCCGAGTAGTTGTCGTTGTTGTCGTCGTCTTCGTCGTCGTCGAAGCCTTGCTCGTACATGCCCATAACATCCTCAAGGCTCGGCTCGTCGAGATCGGGGTCGAGCTCGTTGTCGGCGTCACCCTCAGGCTCAGCGTCCCCTTCCGGGCTGGGATAGAGCGAGGTGACGGAGCTGTCCTTTGTAAGGACGCTGCTTCGTTCTGTGACGGCGGTGCCAGGAGCAGTTGATTCTGTGAATTGAGAACGGAAGCTTGAGCGAAGCTCTTCACCACTCATCCAAGGGGCGACGACAGGGCTCGGGGAAGCCGAGCCGCTGTTGGTGTAGCTCAAGGGCGGCCGTGCGGCGGATGATGTCGCACCATTGGTGGTCCTAGCACGGGGCGCTCGCGGCTCATATAAGTCGTTACCGGGAGGAGAGAGGACCGAGTGGTAGGTCGACGATGATTGACAAGACGAAACAGAAGGACCGCGGGGGCGTGTCGGAGGCCACAGAGGATGTTGGGGAGAGGTGACGAGCTCCAAGTACTGGTCGGCGGCATTGTAGCTGGGGGCATTTGAGGCGCTTGGGGCGCTGGGGGCGGCCCGGGTCTTAGCCGCGTCTGTGATTGGCTGACGAATGCTCTGTTTCCGCGGCCGCGAGAAGTTCTCCACGGCCGTTGGAGGGTTGTCGTAGGCGCGCAGATCAGCCAGTGACGAAGCAGATTTCAAAGGGAATGTCGGGGAGGCGTTTCGGGATTCGATAGGCGTGCTTGCGGCTGTGTCGTATGCAAAAGGTGACGGAGAATGGGGCGGGGGTTCGAATGGTGATGCCGGGGTTGATGCTGAGGGCTGCAGGATAAATTTAGCAGGGTTGGACAACGAATCCCATCGTGGTGACATTGGCAGAGGCGGCAGTTGTGAGAGTGACTCGTCTGACGGAGCTCGTGCATGGCGGTAGGCAGCACCAAACGGCACGATATGCACGCGAGGTGATGCAAGAGGTGATCCGAGGGGCGAAGCAAAAGGCGATGCATCGCCGGTCGAGGTACCCGGCACGGGGCTGTTGTCACTATCCCGTAATCGGTCCCCGTAGAGAGAAAACTTCCGACGTGTTGCACTTGGCGAGCCCGAGCCATCGGGGACGGAAATGGCGAGCGGTGTCATGATGTCGGGGGCTTAGCCGGCGAAGGAACGGAATGCTGCTGCTGGGCGCCAGAGGATCACCAGAACTTTGGTCGCCCAGCGGGCAGAGACAGGGATGCTCGTCAAGAGGCGTGACGGTTCGTATCGTTTGCGAAGGTGTCGTCGTCGTGGGTCGTCGTTTCGTAGATATTGACGGTGGTATGGTTGAAGATGGGCTGGTTAGTTGTGGCTACCGCCTCATGCAGTGCGCGCTGACCGGTGCAGCGCCGAAGATGAGCGAAAGTAGCGAGGTCTGATTGGGAAGATAGCAACAACAGCTCTTGGCCATCGCCACTGAATCATGACCTGGGAGAAGAAAAGAGATGGTGTTCGTTTCCGAGGTCGAATCGAGGCGGCCTACGAGGCAGATCTTGTCCGTCGGTCAGGGTCTGGGGTCGCAAGTGACGCACGCACAAGCAGTCTACTTTTTTTTTCGGATTCGAAATCGGATAGCGTAAAGGACAGGCAAGCCCAAAGGCAGCGATCAAAGCTGTCGAGGCAATCGGAAGGCTAGGTGTTAAAAACGAAGCGAAAAACCTTTCGCCCTTTGAAGGGATCGATTTTGGCCGTGTTGGTTACAGTTCCCCAGGGAAATGACAAGGCTCAGTCGAGGCCCAACGATGCGGCGGTCGTCAAAGAATGGACGCCGAGTCTCGTCTCAAACAGACAAGACAACCCAGCCGGCAGCCCAAAAAGTGAGCAAGAGAATGAATGAATGACCTCAAACCGGTGCCCCAAAGTGAGAGCGAAAAATCGCACGTACGCAATCACGCACCCTGCACAGGACTCACGACGGGGAAGCCGGATAGGTAGGCAGAGCGGGTAGGTTGATTTAACGACCAGGATGTGGTCCAGGTCATAAGCACCAGGGTCGACTACCAGGGAGCTCGGGTCGATACTGTAATAAGCACAACACACGAGGCTCTCACGCGCAAAGGGAGTCTTTTCGAGAATCCGAGGGTCGTCAAAGGAGTCGAGCTGAAGGAAGGAAGGAAGCGGATATCGGGAAGCAAAGCCCAGGCTCGTGCTTGCAATCGAATTGGAGTTGACGGGGTTATGTCGGCGCAGACGACAAGAAAGAAGAGAGCCTGGATGGGGATTCTTGAGGAGAGGATCCAGGGAATGGAAATGAGACAAACAAGAGAGACCCAGGAGTCAAAAAAGCGGTAGGTGGCGGGGAAAGAAAAGACAAGGCCAGACCAAACCGAAGGAAAAAGCACGTCAAAAAAAGAAGTCGTCCAGGGGAAGGGAAAGAGGGAGACAAAAAAGAGAGGCCTGCCAGTTTGCAGTAGTGGCTGTCAACGCAACCTACGTCCAAGCGGCGTGCTTTCCGTTTGGCTGTCTGGTCTGTTGTCTCCCGTCTTTTTCGGATATGCTCTTGAGCGAGCAGGTCAGTCGATCAGAGACCACCAAAGAAAGCAAGCAGGCGAGCTCGCGCGACGCTATTGGCCGAATGGCTTCAAGTCGTGCCCGGGGAAGCCAGTTAGAATCAGTCGGTTCGTTTGCTCGCTGGGTCCTGGTGCTTCCTTCAGCTGGGAGGGAGAGTGCGGACGGACGCTAGGCTGCTGGAGCGAGGGGGGGCAATTATTGAGTCAGTCGACCCCAAGCGGGCGGGGGGTAGAAGCAGCCGGTGACAAGGGTATAGGATCTAGCCAAAGGGTTTGGTGGGAAAAAATCAGAAGCAAAAGAGCAGGAGACTAGGGTAAATGGGAGAAGCAAAGAGAAAAGGGCGCTCCGAGGAGGTGGTTCCAACCAGATCGAACGGTTGGCTTTCTTGGATGTTTGATGCTCTGCAGCTCAGCGAGACACGGGGTAATCAGATCTCGCCATGTATGTATTCGTATGGGGGATGCTCGTGAATCCGAGGCTTGGAGTTTGGATATGGACAAGGGAGGAGTTCTGGATCAGGTTCAAGAGAGACAGCACGAGCGCGTGTCTATGTCTGTGACGAGTCTCGCAGCCGCAGTGGCAGGGGAAGTACACAGAGCGGAAAGCGCAGGGGCATCAGAAAAGAGCTAGAGATCAACAAAATAGAAAAGCAAGCAAGAAAAAAGACTTTTTCATCCTCGCGATCACTCACTTTTCACAAGCATCGGTCGAATAGTCTATTCAGACGATGCGCGCCATGATGGGTCTCACCTTTACAGTCCTATCCTTGCCTCGAATAGGGCCTCCCTCTTATTCGGTGCTAGTATACCTCCCTCCATCCAATCTAGAACCAGGCAAGCCTCGTTGGGACTTGGAGGAGCAGCCTTTTCCCATCTCGACTATGGATGGGATGCAAATTAAACCTGCCCCTCTTGTCGTGGTCTCCTCCACAGCCTTTGACATAATTCATGCTCATATGGTGGTGTGTCTGGTTGCACCATTGTGGTACAGTAGCAGTGCAGTCACATGGCGACCCCATCCGTCCATTCTCAACAGTTCCATGCTCAGGCCACGAGGGAACAGTCACTCTGAGATGGAACTTGGCGAACTCAACTCGGAGGGACGAGGGAGATCTGAGAGGCACACACACTGACAGACTGCCAAAGGCACAGAAAAAGAAAGGAAACCAATATCGTCCCCGTGAGCCTAGAGCTGCCACCATCTCCAGCGCCCGTCTCCAGCTCCAGTTGGTCAGCTACCCTGGGCTCGTAGCACATGGCACCGGAAAGGGAGCCGACCCAGAGGCGCTCCAACGTTTGGGGCCCGGCGGGCTCCAGGGCGGGTTACTCCCGCTAACGTTCGCTCCAAATGCACACAAGCGGCGCCGCCGTCATGGACGGGCTGGATGCCCGAATGCCATTACCCACATCGGGTAGTCATCTCCCCTTTCTTAGCACCGCAAGGCCCCGTTAGGTTTCCTCTGCCCTGGACGGAGAAGGGAGAGAGACAGAGCGGAGGGTAAAAAGCTCAAGGCTTGATGGCGTCAAAAAAGACAGGCACACTTTGGCCGAGGTGGAGGAGCCCGCCAAGCCGGCCAATAGGATCCGTTCTGTGCCTGGATTATCTCATTCCAACCGTGTGGCTTCGGGCTTGCATCTGCAGGGTCATAATGCAACCCTGTTTTATCCCCCATCACGGTCCAAACGCCTCGCAATTAATGAAGCTGCACCCGTATCCAGGATATTACAGCGTATGCTCGATGCATTACGTCGACGGGTCACGGCATTTCCAAGGAACAGCAAACATCGAGCTCTGTGCTCCGGTTCTTCAGGTGTGTTCATGCCCCCCGTGTGTTCCGACTCGCCGGGCTGCATCGCGCGTCGCATCGCGTCGTGACGCACTCCAAAGGAGACCTGGATAGCCTGGTCGCTGTTCAATCTCGATTGGCCACGATTCGATACATGCGGAGGGACGAGGATCAGCAAGGCAGGATTCTCACCCTTGCCCTCCGAGGCTTCTGGTACAATTCCTGGATCTACAGTCGAGATGACAAGCAAGGATCATGGGACTGCCCGCTCTCTCGCTTGATGCTCCGTAATCATCTTGTTCACAACTCAACCTTGACAATAGCATCGGCCGCCTGAGACTCGGGCGAGTTCTTGCGCCCTCTCCACTTACTGTGAGGCTCGCAAAGAAACACCAAGTTTCCAGAGTCACATCCCGGAAATATTACGCAAAGCAAAGCGAGAGTGACGTCCAGCTGGCAAGCTGGGCTGACGTGCAAGGGGAAAAGGCTAATCCTCAACAACACAACACGCAGGACTCTCAGCGCCGCCCGACCACGCATCAAGACTCCGTCTCAGTGCCTTAGCGCTTTCGATCGCGACCACTCACGCGGGGAATCAGAGGGCATCTCATCTCGTTTCCTCCGCGGCTGGTGGAAGTTTAAAAAAGCAAAACCAAGAATTGAAGCGCAAAAGATCGGCAATGAGAGCGTTGCCTTCTGGAAACTTTTGGCGGACTCGTTTTCCGACCTGCAGGAAACCTGAGCTCACAGCTCCCCCACTTTTTGATGGAGTCCTCTCAGCCCCTGTCGGCTGGCTGTTGAGTGAGCCAGCCTTGGGAGGACATCAGCTTCGATGGAGCAAACATACGCACACAGTAAGAAAGTATGACAACTAGGCGGAATACTGGCTGGCTGACTTGCATGCAAGAGATGATGTTTGTCAGCTCCGGTATGATCCAAGGCCGGTGGATCTAAAGCATCCTTCGGATATATGAGAATGCATCGTCTTTACTTGGCGCTATCCGCTGATGCAATGGCTTCGCCTGGTCGTGATATCAATCGAAATAGCCGAGTAGATTGGCTAATCGTGACGGCACAACATGGGGATTCCCATTCCTAACCTGCGAGACCTGCGTGAGGCACACCAAGACAAACATACGGCACTTGATAGATCGGAGCATGTGAGCATCGGAGCAAACAAACTGGCTGCATAACTCGTGCACCCCCTGTATGCGGCCTAGGGTCAATGGATGGACGTGCATGCTCATCTCCGCAGCCCAGCAAGGATGCCATGAGTTATGCTGACTCCGACTCGCCGGGTCACGATGACATCGAAGTCCAAGGCTAGAATCTCATGCGCCCCGTCCCATCCCCATCTTCATTAGCCACTCGCCCTGGAAAGCGACGTTTTGTTTGTTTAAATGCCAATAAAACATTATAGAACGCGTCGATATGACCAGAGGCGCGCGTCCGACTTACACGGACCGAGGCACCAACAAGCGCGACAGACCATCCAACGACCATCCCCACGGTTTAAACCTCATTTGATGCTAGCATCACCACCAACATGAAGCGAATTTCCTTGGTTTGCAGAAACGGTCCGGCTCCCGTGTCCTGGCGGAGCGGCAGATCGGTGTGAAAAGCTTGAGCAGAAAAAGCTGGCCGAGGTGATGCTAGCGGGTTGGCACCCAATATGCCGGGCTCGGACAATGCCCTTTCATCAGCTTCATCTCGACGGGAAGCGATTCGCTCGTCGGCTACCGTTTCAGCCAAAAAATCTGCCTGCCATCTCGACCTTGGTCATCAGTCTAGACTTGCAAGCGTTGGATCTGGTAATTTGCCCCGGTCTTTTGATGAGAGGACCGACAATCGGAGCGTTCGAGGCATGACCATTGAAAGCCTCGAAAAAAACATGATTGCCGAGCTGGCCTTGGGTCTTGCTCGGATGAGGCAGACTGCGCCCCAGCTTCGCATCCGAGCATGCATCGTGAGATTTGCAAGCGCTACTGCGCCCTTCGGCATCGATCGTTTATGCCTTGAAGCAGCCAAGAAAACCAAACGGTGAACGACGGATGCAAGGCGCAGACAACCTTGTGAAAGCGTGCTCGGGAATCACCAATGGAGGTGAGCTGAGCCACGGGAGATTGAGACAATGATCCAAACCCCGCAGGGCCTTTGCGCTTTCTTTTCTTTTCTTGCCTCTTTTTTTTCTCTCTCCTCTATTCTCACCTGAACCTCTTAGGAACTCGGAAGTGCTTGTCGCCTAGCCAGCGAGGAACGCGGAATCAAGCACATGCCCAACACAGCCATTTGGACCGCGCCTCGAACATGCAGTCGAGAGGCGCTGAGAAGCACACATCAGTTCAGGTGTTCGTATCGCCTAATCAACCAAACAACGAACTGCATTGAACACGTCAAGCACGAGAACAGCAATTGACCTGCCAATCTAGGTAGGCAGCAATGGTCAATGGCCTGGATGCTGAAGCCGAAGCTGAGTAAGTTGGGATCTCATCTTCAGCGCCATCGCACCTACCCGGAAGCTGGAGGCGAAGATGTCCGTTCACGTTCCCTCCACGTGACCGGCAAACACCTTACAGTTCAGCTCCCAGCTGAGCCCCCTCCAAGCATCTCATCACCACGCATCTATGACGCCAACCTTGGGCCGACCCGTGCCATCCTCGTCCACAGCTTGGCCTTCGGCTGTTTGTCGGATACGCTCCTAAAGAGTCTTCCGACCGCATCAGCTCCTCCAGGTCCAACACAACCCGGAGAAACCTGAGCCGAGCCACCCGTCCATCACATCCCTCCCATCTTAGAAGGGGGTCCGAGCTCCCAGAGCTCTCGTCTCGTGGTTGTGAGATGTTACAGAGAGCTCTTCTGTTCCCTTCGCCCTTGTCCTCGGCCACGAAAGTGCAGCTAACCGACACTGCATCTTCTCAACTGACAAGAAGATGAAGGGTGGTGCACCCAACGACATGCACGGCTTATCATGGGGAATTTCAGCTGCTCAACACGGTACCTAACATGGACCACGACGGCTCTCGCCAGGGCATGACGGAGCTCCAGTGTCAGAGGACAAGCTGAAAGGGCGTCATTTTTCAGTGGATGAGCACAACGGACTTGTCCTTGCGAGACAATTCCCCTCGAGTGCGAATATGAAAGTCCTACGTCACCCGCCGTCGCCCGCAGAGGATGACCAAGCAGTCTGTTTGTTTGGAGACGGATTCCGAGTGGGCATTTCCAGCCACCTGGAACCCCAGGTCAGAGGCCCGCGTCCCCAGGCTTTCTGCTCTGTCCCTCTCCCTCGACACTGGGCCCCGCCCTCCCCCTCTCTCAAGGTGCTCGCTCGTCTCGCCCATGCCATGCTGGCAAGGTCTCGAGGTACAATAAATGATGCGGCGAGAGCGGGAGAGGCGAAAGCAAGAGGCCACCTCGATGCTTTCCGGGGTACGAGCTGCTCTGCGCCAGACAGACTAGTTCGGTCGGTAGCTCTGATTGGGCGCCGGCTTAATCTGGTCCATTGCGCGTCTCGAGTCGTCGGTCGCCCTGATCGACCTGGCCTGGCTGTTTGCAGGCAGTCAGTGTGTAAGCTTGCCTGAGCTTGCCCGGCAGCCCAGAGCCCAGCAGCCAGCCTACCCACCCAATCCATCCTTGGATGACGGGCTCGTGGGCCGGTACCTCTGGTTGTCGCGATGTTTGTTCGCATTCCCATGTATTCCTACCTGAGTCCTGTTAGTGATATCCCCCCCAGTGATCCTGGAGTGTATCCAGTGATGGGATGACTGTGACAGCCGCAATTGGCTGGACTCGAAGCTCCCTCACTTGAGCTCTTGTCTGTCGCCCTCCTCCTCTCGCCCACGCGCGCACGCAGGCTGGTCTGCTCTCCCACCCTCTCTGCCGTTCCCACTCCCCCTGACTCTCCCTCTCTCTCTTCTCTTCTGTTCTGGTCCTGTCTAGCTTGCCTATCTCGTGCTGTGCCTTGGTCAACCTTTAAAACCCTCTCGTTCCCCTCGAGAGAAGCTTTTTATACTCCTGAACCTGTCAATCGCAACTCGCTAGTTCTATTACATCACTCCCATATCCGCGACCATGTCCCGCAAGAGAAAGCAAGACGAGGAGGAGGAGGAGCTCGTCTCCCTGCCTGAAGACGATGATGGCGAGGAGGAAGAGGAGTATGTTCCATTCTCTACTCTCTGTATCTTATCCCGAGTTGTTTTGTTGTGTTTTTGCTTCATCCTTTGACTTTTGGGGCGAGGTTTCAATTGCCCAATCGCGCATTCCCTTCGCGCTGCGCTATTCGTTGCGCCGCTCCCATGTATGCGCGTCGCGCAGTTGTCGCATGTAATGTGATGGGATGCAAATCATGATCGCGGTCGATCTCACCTGCATGCGTGGTCTGAGATACCGTGGTCGCGATAGCTCGTTGTCCCCATATCTTGCCTCGCCTTGCTTCTTTTCGTGGTGTTGCGATCAGACCGATTCCATTGCTTGCTTGATGATGTTGTTCGGTTGATGACGTCGCGCTGACCTTGGTCCGAATCAGGTACATCTCGACCGGAGATGAGGAGGAACAGAGCGAAGAGGACGAGGATGCCGAGGAGGAGGAAGAGGATGATGAAGGCGACGAGGCTGAAGATAAGGGTGAGTTTCCTTTGAAGTTGGACGAACTGAGCCAGCCCGATCTATCCACTCCTTCCATCCATCGTCATTATCATGGGCAGCCGCCCTTTCGCAAGTAGGATCAAGCTGATTCTTTCGACATAGTCGAGCCACCCGTAAAGAAGCGCAAGACGGCCGAAGCTTCAGGCGAAGAGGTCCCCAACGGTAACGCGGCCGAGGAGGAAGAAGAGGAGGAGGAGCCAGAAGAGGAAGAGGAAGACGCTGAAGCAGAGGGCGAGGAGGATGCCGAGGCTGATGAGGACGCGGCTGACGTCCCTGCTCCAGCCAAGGAGACCATCAAGGCTCCCGAGGCACCTGCTGCGACCGAGACTCCAGAGCCCAAGGCTGTCACGGCTGGTGGCGAGTGATGTCTCGTGTTGGGTGGTTTTTATATAGCAACTCGTTCCTTTCCTTTCCTTTGACGCGTCTTGGATCGTACTCGTCGGTCATGTACACTCGGACAGGTGCTTGGACAGCGTTGAGTTACCGAAAGGGGTCGCTCTTGATATCATGTTGTCGTCACTTGGGTGGTCGGAACGGGATAGGGATAGGTTTTGGTATAGGGTGGTCATGTTGGTCTTGGACATCGTGTTGAGATATATGTTGTTGAAGATTCCAAGAAGTGTTCATCCAGAGTAATACATCCATCTGGGTGCCAACCCCCTTTTATACCGCAAGCATCCGTCCATCACCCAAAAATCAGCAACTTTGCCAGGTCATGAAAAACAACGCAAGTCATCAAACGCACAGAAGAGATCCGTGTTCCGATCAGATCTACCCGCGCGACGCACAGGAAGAGCCCACTTACCGATCGCCCGAAACCACGTTTTGCCTAGACTGACGCAGGTTCAATCGTTTAAAATAATCATCAAAATGAGGGATGTATACTATACCTCCCCCCCTTGTTCGGGGGTGAAGGGTAAGAAGGAAGGAAAAGGAAAAAAAGCCGCAGAACGACATGTTCGTGACATGTCCCGTTCACCCCCTGCCCTGAACTCTACCCTTGAGGGCCATGATAAATCATCATTGGCTGAGAGGGGGCGTGGAAGGAAACTCTCCGCAACGGGTAGGGCTGAAGGTGTCTGGGAGATGGGAATATGGGGGAACTGGTGAAGGTCATGATGTTTTGTGTGTCTTTGAATACGTACTATACTTTGTTGGAAGTTGGAGGGTGGAGAGAGGGAGATGCAAGTGTGTCCCGGGAGGATGGGGGATAGGGCACACTTCGGCAGGTGGTCGGCAGTAGAGTGAGTGTTTGGGACATGGTTCTGGGCTATTCTGTAGGGAAACGTGGCAATGGCATGAGGTTTAGAGAGCAAGGCACAGTTTACATGGGCGATTTACCTCTGGTTGACTCATACCACGGGATCAGTCTACCTACTTGTCGCGTAGCTGGGTAAAGAGACGACAATCGAGAAACTCGACCGTCTTTCCCATCCGTATTTCCCAGCTGTTGACCGAATGGACGGAGGCCAATGTCCGCCAACTCGATTTACCCCGGATTCGAAAAACGGTGAGATCATCAAGTCACAAATGGTCCGATGCAAACACCATGGGGAGGGGGGAAGGGATACCGAGCCAAGTCCGCCGTCTTCGGGGCCTGGTCTTGGGAGATGCAACTCCGGGGGGCATGGACCAACAACGCCTAGAAAAACAATTTACCCTCGGATAGAGTAGAACCCTATCAAGTGAAATCTGGAGATTCGCGGGCGGGCGGATCGAGAGGTATCCAACGATGGTAGGACGAGCAACCTACGATGATGCTACGATTTGCGAGAATGTCTTGGGGGACAGCAGATGAGGGGGGGTGATGGTAACCCTAGGAAGGCCTCCCCTACTCTCGGTCAAGCAAAGGAAAAAAAAAAAAAAAAGGTCTTTTCACTTCGAAACTCTTCCAAGACTCTCTCTGGTGCGCCAAGTCTTTTTCATGCCCCAGAGATTTCCTATTACCATTACCCAAGAACCAACAGGCGGAGACCGGACATGGATAGCTTCAAACCGACATCCTAGTTGGGAGACCTCATGTGACCAGCAGCACCAAAAAACCACAGGGCGGATATGGAAATCTTACATAGTTCCCACGCTCGTCATCGCCGATCCCCACGTCGGCAGTGAATCCTATCACACACACACCACACACTTGATCATCCCCACGAGGGACGGAGGGCACGGCTTCCAAGGCAAACGAGATTGAGGTTAGTCAAAGGAGGACCCATTCCTCCTCCCTCCCCTGTAAGAAAGCCCGTTTCTGGGCTGGGGGAAAAAGGCCGGGGATAAACTCAGACCACCCACACTTTTCCGCCCCTCCCCTAACACACCCTTTCCCTCCCCAGACCCGTGTCGTGTTTTTTTATTTGTCCGCTGTCAGATGTGGTCTTGTTTAGACGACAAGCCTTGAGGGGGGGAGTTAAGAATGGGTATGAGCGTCTATGGAGTTCAAACTGCACAATCGGATGAGAGAACATGCAACGAAATGCTTTGCTTCCCCCATAAGCAACATCACGAGGAAGGCCAGCACACACACACACACACGCACACAAGAAGGACCGCAGGCCGAGCGACACCCTCTGAATGAGTTGCTCTTACGTGGCTATTAGGTGTCCCGGGGCCCGGATTTACTAAGAGAATGCCCAATCCTTGCCGCCCGCCAAGACATTATTCCTTGGCCCCCCCTCTGTTGCTTTGTGAGCCCTTT
This sequence comes from Fusarium sp. NRRL 66088, assembly GCA_013186415.1. Lineage (NCBI taxonomy): Eukaryota > Fungi > Ascomycota > Sordariomycetes > Hypocreales > Nectriaceae > Fusarium > Fusarium sp. NRRL 66088. Next base: position 1,692 of record JABCKD010000932.1, on the reverse strand, counting down.
GCTTCGCGGAGGCGGGCCTTGTGTAACTTGTTGCGATTTGTATTGGCCCGTTTGGTGGGATTTTGGGTAACTTCTTTTACCTTTTGACTCTTACGGTATGCCCGTATGTACATAGAAACTCTGTCCACACACCCCAGGCTTAAGCGAAGCAACCGGTCGATGGCAGTTGTGATGCATCACATTGGACAGGATGAGGTCCTGAGGAGGAGGAGGAGGAGGAGGAGGAGTGTGTGGTCTCTTTTTTCTTCCCCCGGCTACGCCTCGGTTACGGCTTGATGGATGGGATGCCTCTGGTGATGGTCCTGTCGTGTTGCTTTGCTCTCTGCTGCACTCCGAGGAGCGGCCTGCTTTACCTTGCCTATGGGGGTGTGTGTGAAAGGGACCAACCCCAGTCCAGAGGAGACCGTTCCGTCCATGCTGCCCCTTGTTTGCGCTGCGCTCGTCTCTTTTCACATTCACACATTGGCACACCCCCTTCCCCATCGGGTTTTGTGCTTGACTCGGTTTTCTTGTGAAGGAGGAGCCTGTGCAAAAAAGAGAAGATGGTATTGAATTCCTTGGCGCTCCGTCCTCCGGGGCTTGGGCCTATTCGACACGACGGGGTCTGGTTGTGTATAAAAGGGGACCTGTCCAGCCCCGGGGGTTCCAACATTTACAAACGGGAACCTGGCCCTTTCTCTGTTGCCTCTCTTCTCTCGTCTCTCTCTATTCTGTACAGATCACTCCCGATTTTTTCGCAGAAAATATACACAGACGACACACAGAAAAATAAGAGCGCAGAATTCGAGTTCCGTGATGGCTTGCGGCTTGTCAACAGTATCAGACATCCGAGCAGCCTCGAGACTACAAGTCTGCCGCCTACTTAACTGCCTATAACAAGAACCCCCCCTTCTATTTAAACAAACACATACTACGATACAAAAGAAATCAGCAAAGCCATACTGATAGACATACACACACACACGACGACATACGTTTCACGCCCCCATACGTGATGACGGGGTTCAAGGACAACCTCGTATTACTTTTGGTATTTGCGGATAACCGTTAAAACGGGTTCTACTCTACAATGATGAGCTCGACATATCTCGACGCCGCGGACGGGGAGCGGGGAGGAGCACGCTTCGGCGGCGGCATGTCTGACAACTGGATGAGCAGCATGGATGCCGCTGCCATGCCCTTCTCCGGTCTGGATGCTTCATACGAGGCTTCACCTGTAAGTCATCTTTCTCACCTCGACAGCGAAGAGGACATCAACTCACAAATACGCTCAGCAGACTTCTCTTCAGTCACCAGAGACACCCAGTCTCGACAACACCGTCTTCCCCTCCCCCATGGCTGACTTTGCCTACCTTGACCGGCCATTCGGGGATTTCTCCTCGAGCGGCTACGCCATCCCGCCCGCTACCCCGGGCCAGTTCCCCGTCCGCTCGTCTCACCGTACCTCTACCTCGCTGTCCGACGGCTACGACCTGACCGGCGGCTCCTCGGCCAGCCCGTCCCTCGCACCCGTCTGGCCCGCCCACGTGTCCCCCGCGGCGACATTCCTTCCCACCCCGCCCATGGCCGACGAGCTGTCCGCCGCCGAGTCAGGGGCCGAGGACGACAATCCGGACCGCGATGAGGACGAGGAGGAAGAAGAAGAGGAAGAGGAGGAGCCGGCGCCCAAGAAGCGTAAGCGAGGCGCCGACA
>JABCKD010000930.1:0-20309 GCA_013186415.1 Fusarium sp. NRRL 66088 | reverse complement strand
TAGGTAGTGAGATTGAGGTGGTAGGTAATTTTGTTTGTGGTTCGTGATGGATAGATTCCCCGCCATTTCCCGTTCGTAATGGAAGCTGCTGTCTGTCGCAAATTGTTTCACCGCCCAACCCCCCTGCCTTGGATTTGCCCTGCCACTCTTGCGCCTTTCAAACCAACCAAACTTCTTCTCGACTTTGATCGTGCGTGAGCGAGCATTTGATTGATTGCGTCTTGTCGTCTCTCACTTTCTCATTTCCATGTCTCTTGGACGTCCTTGAGCTTTGAGTGCCGAAGGAATAAATAATTAGTGGCGGCAGCCACGTCGATCACCATGCAGGAACCGACCGACCGACCGACCGACCGACCGACCGACCGACCGACCCGTTGAGGAACACGGAACACGCATCGCTAAAAGGCAAAGCCTTGCTCCATCAACTTGTCAACGTCGCCGCCCGCCGCTTGAACTGCCTTCATGGCTGCTTCGCTCAGCCGTCGCCGTCGCTCCATGGCCTCGCGCTCTCGCCGTGCTTTGGTCTTTGAGCTGCCGCTTGGAGCTACGCCCGTCATGAGGATGCTGCCGTCACTGGGCGTAAAGTTGACGAAGCCAATCTCGCCTCCCCCGCCTACGCTGCCGCCGCTGGGCTCCCGTGAACGTCGCTGCTTGCGCATCGCCGTCGGAGTCCCGGGCACTATGCCTCGCCCTGAGGCGCTGCGTGCTGATGTGGCTGACCCGTTTGAGCTGTGGCGCGAGTGCGCTGTTGCTGGTGTGGGAGATGCGGATGGTTGACGAGTCTTGCGGATTGGCGAGCACGAGAGGTGTCGGGCACCGGACGAGGGGGCTCTCGGTGGCCGATGACGCTCAGAGGTGGCGTTTGTCGGTGGGATCGGAGGTGGAGGAGGAAGGTAGGTCTGCGCGTTGAGTGTGAGGTCGTGGACGGCAGCCGGAGCTGCTCGAGGCTGAGGCATATGGATCATAAGCCTTGGGGCGTTGGGGTCGTGGACTTGATACTCGTATGGGAGCTCGGCGTGTTGGGCGTGCATGGCCAGGTTGAGGTTTGCGTTCTTCTGCTGCTGCGGATCGACTATGATGTACTCGCCGTTCTGGCTGATCAGGTTCAGGTCCCACCACCCGCTCTGGTGAGGATTCTGAGCCATGTACTCGTGTGCCGCCCATGACTCTGGCGCCGATCCTGACACGACGACAGGGTGCGGGTGCCCCTGAGGAGGCGGCTGTTGGTGCGGGTGTGGGTGGGGATGTGGCTGTTGCTGTTGCTGGTGTTGCCAGGCCGCTTGATGTGCTTGTCCGGCCATCTCGGGCGGAAAGTTGCCATGCTCCGGCTTGACGCCCGGAGACTCGACCGGGGTGTGGAGTCCGTTACTGCCGAAGAACCGGAGTGAGTCGGCCGGGGGCGGCGCGGGTATCTCGTTGAAGGGATCATCGAGGATTCCATGGACGAAGTGGGCGTTGTCCGGCCTCCCAGTGGGAGAGGGTGGGAACGCGTCGTTTCCGTTGCCGTACTCGTGATGCTGAAGCCTCAAGGCTCGGGGCGGGTTGTCCATGGTCGGGGAGGCTGAGCGATCCATGACGACGGGCTTCTTGGTCTTGCGAAGCTTGCCGGCCTTGCGGATGGTGGATGAGAGTGCCTCGACAAACTTGTTGGGCTTCCTGACGTTGGTGTTGGGCGGCGTCGGCGAAGAGGGCTGTGAGGCGGGTTCTCGCTTCACAGGCGAGCCCTGTAGTGAGATGCCTTGAACTCGAGGCAGCGCTGGGTCGGACATGGAGACCCGGGGTATCTGGGAGGGCTTATCGGTGGTGAAGTCATCACTGCTCGCAAGCGCGAGACTCCGGGGATCAATCTCATGAGAAAGAGTGGGCGCAGTAGTTGAGCTGGGCTGAGATGGCATGGTCGCGTCGACCTGAGAACTACAAGAGAAGAAGTCGAACTCATCTTCGGTTGTTGATACGCCGGATGAGGCTGTGGACTCGGCGTGATGATCGATGATGCTGCCTGGCAAAGTGGGCACGGCAGGATCGGGACCGTGAGGATCGGCCATGGAAGAAGGGATGTCGTTATCGAAGTTGATAAACTGACCAAAGAAGTCGTTGGATCCATCGTTGGGACCATCGTCGTGATCCTGCCAGTAGAAGCCCGGTTCGCGGTCGACGGCCTCAAACCGGTAGGGTAGGGTCCAGGAGGCCATTGGTATCGTACTCGGCTGATCCTCCGGGCTGGTGGAAGCGGGCGGATGAGGAGGCAATGGGGGAGGAGTCAGCCAAGCGAGTCACCTAGGGCTGGCTAAGAGAGTTGTTGGACGCGACGAGGATGTCGATGTCGAAGTGGAAGTCGAAGTTGGTGGCATGAATGAATGAGGGTGAGAGCCAAAAAGATGGCAAACAGGATGAGAAGAGATTCTTGAGTGAGAGTGAGAAGAGAGCGGGAAGAGAGAGGCGAAGAGGCGTGAGCCAGTCAGGAGAGAGGAAAACAGAGTTCGAGACGAGCAACACAGAACTCGGCCGACAAGCGAACGAGGCCTCGGAAGGCGTGGCGCGTGTGGGCGAAAATGATAGGTACCAGGTTGGCCAAAGTCAAGTCGATGGAGCAATGGATGGATGAGCCAGGGCAACGGACGGCGTATTACAACGGGCGCCAGAGGAACCGGCGAGACACGGGGAGATGAAAACAAGGAGGAGGGAGCTGTTTGATGTCTTTGTTGTTGTTGTTGCTGGGCAGAGTGGACGGGACCGGTGATGAGTTGGATCAGGAGAGGGGGCGACGACAACGATAACGACAAGAGCAAAGAGAAGGAGAGCTACGAATTCACTCTGATCTGGCGTAGCAACCGACCGTTGCTACTTGGGGGGGCAGATTTGGGTGCGACAGCGGGAGGAATGTACGAGGCTATGAAAGAGCATTCCATTGACGGAGCGGCTCTCTTGTCACGGTAGTTGATTTACGCCCTTTGTCTACTGGAGAGGGGACAAAAAAGGACGATCATTCTACGCAGCAACCGTGTCCTCTGATGAACGACATGTTTTTTTGCCGTCTATCAAAAACGTGAAAATGAAGAGCTACATCAAAGGAGACAAAAGGTGGTCTTTTTTTACTCAGGCACGTCCGGACGATGGTGGTGACGCCGATGGGAATAGTAACGGGGGCTGGCGCGCGCCTTCTTGGTCATGTTGCCTTGCATGCCCGAAGCCACTCGAGACCCAAGGCGCTCGACGGCCTGAACTATATACGGGTGTACCTACGTTAGTATGTATGGGACCAGGAGGAGGAGAGAGAGAGGCGAGGCGAGGCGAGGCCAGGCCAGGGCGATCCCGATGGTGGAGGAGGATGGATTTTGAGTTTGAGAATGATGTGACATTTTTGGTGGGTGAGGTGAGGTGAGTGAATTCTATGGTAGTATTCGTGAGTAAGTAAGTGATGAGTGAAAATTGATCAAGTGAGTGGTGATGGTGATGGTGATGGTGATGAGTGAGTGAGTGATTGATTATTGAATTCCCTATTCTTATTTTCAACTGCCCTACATGAAATCTATTTCAAGAATAATAATTCAAAAAAAAAAAAGAAGAGAAAAAAAAAAAAGAACCCCTGCTTATTTTCTCCTGGTTCCTTGCAGCAAATCGTCCCTGCCTAACCAAGGTTGCATTGCATCAATCAATCAATCAATTGATGCCATCCATTGGGGGGGAGATGTGCCCCTCTCAATGATCGCCCTCCCCCCGCCTGTCAAAAAAAAAGAAAAAAAAAGAAAGAAACACCACTAAAAAGAATTCATCTCTTAATCGAAAAATTCCATATCTCATCTTTTTTTGTCTCACTTATAAAGAATGTAAATCTTTCCGTCAACATGGATATGTTTTTAAAAAATAATATATGTTACCTCGTCAACGAGTTTCACTTCTTCTTTGTTTAATTGTACTTACGGAGTAGATTTTGTCTATATCATGAGGGGTTTCTTTTTTGGGCCTGCTGACCGACCCCCCTGTCGAGATCGACCCCTGTTACTCCGTACCTTTTCTTTTCTTTTTTCTTTTTTCTTTTGCAAAGTGGACGTAGGATGTGCTGCTGATCTTGCGCCTCTTGGCGTTTTTTATTTTCCTTTTCTATGACGCTCGAAAGGGGGGGGGAAAAAGGTGCGCTCACAATGTTCATTAAAAGAAAACTCCATCTTTTCTCATTACTTGATCCATCACGACGACGCACTCGCACTCGGACACGAGACTTGACTAAGCCAGTCAGTCCAGCCTTTCTGCCCGGACCCAGGTTCTCGGCTCGCAGCCTTTCCTTCCCGCTATCGATATCATGAATCGTGACGCGACTATCGATCGACCTTCCCGCAATGCTTGACGCCTCAAAGATCTGTTCCCGCAGAGTCGAGACCCTCCTTGAGCTCCTGTTTCTCATATATTCATCCATTACAAACACATACATACCTTTAGCGTCCTTAACCATCTATCAAAAGCCTCATCACAGCTTCCACACTCACAACCTTGCGTAATACAACATGGACATCTTTCATCTTTGTGCACGGAGAACCGCGCAATCGTGTATTTCTTTCCCTTACACATGTGTTACGTGGGTATGAGGCTCTGCTGACCCTCCCATCAGAGTTTGACCTTGTTCCTCGTCATCACCCCCCCAATCCCTGACCTTGCCCATGTACATGTGTGCCCCCAATCATGATGCGCCTGTGCTGGTCCTGTCTTCCAAGCACATCCCAATGTCCTTCATGATCCCTAATATCACATCCCGAGTATGCCCCTGACATTGATCCTGTTGCGCCATAACCCATGAATCTTTGACCTGCCAGAAAAACGCCAATGCAAACTTATGCCCCAAATTCCTGAAAAACAAAAACGCCTTGCCTTGAACCGTCCGTGTGTGCCTGTGCCGTCTGTTGCTGTCTTTCCCAGATAGCGCGCGCCTCGCTCGTGTAGATGCCCATCCTGTGATAACGCCGTTGTGTCGTAAATCTTTCCTCCATGAATGCCCTTTCCTTTAGTCCCGGAGCCCTCGCTATGCGCCGCCATGTACGCCATTAAAATGCAGTATGAATCTCATCCGCTGGTTTTGGCTCCATTATTGAACCGACGCCACCATCTTGGAGGCGCTGGCGCCGCCGCCTAGGCTCTCTGCTGTGGAAGCTTCGGTCGACCTGGGTTGTCTTCTCCTCCTCTTGTCGCGGCGTCGCATTCGAGGTAGACTGTGGATCGCGTTGCTGCAACGACTTGCTGCCTCGGCCGATGTTCTGTATCGGAGTCCGTATCGCTTCGTGATTCCAGCTGTCATACCAGCCGACCTCAACGATACGGCTGACTCCAGCCAGCTAAAGTCGTCGTCCTCTTCGCAGTATCCTTCATCCACTTCCAGACTGGGAGAGTAATCGTCGAAATCGGGCCCGTATATCGTGCGAGAGCCGTGGCTTCGGGCTTCGAGGTAGGCGGTTGGGTTGACAGCAATTGGCGAAGCGTGCACCATTGAGGAGACTACAGATGGGGAATCCTGTGCTCGGCTGCCGGGGAAAATGAAATCCTCTTGACCCTCAGCACGAGTGGTACTTGTGGCGGTCACCGAAGCATCTTGGACATCAACGTCCATGGATACTGAGCCACGCTGAGTAATGGCCGACTGGACGTTCACAAAATCATCATCCGGCAATGAAGAGGGGGATAGGGCGGCGACTAGTGGTTGAGAGAATCCGGTATTCGGGCTACAGTGATACTGCTCCAGGGATTGTTTTCGGAGTTGAGACGCAAGCATGTCCATGGGTTGAGTTCGGATGGGTTGGAACGCGTGACACGATGCAGATGGCGGCGAGCTTGGTGGCGAGATGGGAGAGGTCAGAGAGCTCGCAGAATCCGTTGGGATAATTGCCGCCTCCTCGGCAGCCATTTTTGTCGTGGAGGGAGTGTCAAGTTGCTGTTTATGCGCGGGTGCCTTTGAGGGCGAGTCTCTCCATTCCCCGGTTGAGTGAGGCTCGCACATGGCTGTGCGACGACCTGCCCATGGAAGAGAGGTTCGAATGAGGATAGACTATATGGGGGTGACGGGCGATGTTGAGCAGTCCGAGGCAGATGAGAGCGGACGCAAGGGGATGTCAAGTTTCAGATATAGATGAAAAGGCAAAGACGAGGGTTCTTGAGAAAAGGGAACCGGGCAGCAGGGGCGAGCAGGCCGGGTAATATGAAGGCATCCAAGGCGTTGCGCTAGACGAGTAGGCGTTGACGCCGCTCAGTGCTGGGGTGGAGCGGCCTGTACTGAGGCTACCCACGGAGGCTAAGTCGCTCTCGTAGAGCCGAAGAGGTGGTGCCGTGGATCGATGGATGGCGCACGTACGCTGGCTGTTCCAGGTATTCATTCGCATGAGCAATGTCAAGGACGAGTACTGTGTCTCCTCTCCTCTCCTCGAGGGCGTCCATGGAGGCGCCCCCATCACGCCCACAAATCATGGACCAACGACCGTCCTCCCGGGGCCATCAACCTCTGGATCTTGGGACGCTGGATCCTTTGGGGCTTGAGATGGTACCGACAGCTGGGAATGCACCCAGCAGCACGTCCAAGGGTGGTCCCAGTTGCGGTGTAAGTGGGACCTTTGCGCCCACTTGGGCGTGGGCTCCTCGGCGCGGGATTGGACTGCCTTGGTTTTGGTGTTTTCTTGGCGATATCTTGGCGCACTACATGGTCTCTCTCCTGGTACCTCGAGCGGCCGAAGACCCCATCAGCATCAGCATCAGCTCCGGCACAGCTCCAGCTCAGGCTCGTGGAAGAAGAAGGACGAGGGCGTGGTGGCTGGCTGGCTGGTTGGCTGCCCTGCGGCGTCGAGACACGCCTCAGGACTGGCCTGGGCAATGATCTAGATTGCCCTTGCAGACGTATCAATGTGTCCGGCGATACCAGAGTCCAGTCTGTCGGGAGATCTCCTGGAGAAAGTGACGTGTTTTTTGCTGCCATCTCGGTTGGCTTGCCTTCTCTTCCGTCCACCAGGTCCCGTCCAATTTCACCCCTGAGCTGATCAAGAAAAGGCTGAAGGGGCCGCCAGAGGCAGTGAGTGATGGCCACTTGCTGGCGCCAGCGCTCGACTATGGCACGGGATTCCGCCTAGGATCCTAAGCAACAGCCCAAGTGCCGCCAGCTTGTTTGCTTGACCCCGCGTCCCCCAGCTTCAATCAATTTCTCGGCGGCATGTAATCATCGGAGGACAAAGCGTAGTGCCACACGACCTGGGCGACGTGCTGGATACTGTATTCGTACGTCGGCGAGTACGTTTCGCATGGCATCGCCATGGATGGATTGTTGATCCAGGGGGGCGGCCATCCCAAGGTCATGCATGGTACTGCTGGGTGAGATTCACAGTGCTCGCTGTCTTTGTCATGGAAGTTGCCATGCCATGGGTTGCTGTGATTGCGCTGGGCAACTTTGGAATGTAGCTTGGTTGCTCAGGCTGTTTTGCCTTGCTGGGATGGATGGTGGAAGATGGAACAGCCCGGGCTTACAAGCCTAACTTCCTAGTAGAGACAGATACCCGCAGGACGAGGAAGTTACGGAGCTTTGACGATACGGTGTCGCACCTTCCAAGCTCTCATCCCTAGCGGCCGACAGCTCTTACACTTTCAAGGCAAGTGCATCATGTGAACCTCCTTCCATTCTTTCTAGTCTTCCATCCAATCCAGCCATCCACATCCAACCCAACTCCATCATCCATCATTACACTCACTCCAAAGATCCTCAATTGCTCAGTCCTCCACTGTCAGCGCCATGAGGTCGAATCAATCATCATTTGCCTTCTGCTCCGTACCGAGATAGCCTTTGAGCCTTGGAAATTCCCCGTCCCCTATTTTTCAAGCCCCGTAGTCGAGACCTGCTCAATACCTGAGACCAAGCCCCGGCGCAGCCGTCTGGAGCTTCTCGCGAGGTTCCCCTGTGTCTTCAATACCAGGAAGGGCCTGGCTTTTAACCAGCCCTGGCGCGGGCGCTAATCCCATGTGAGTTCCTGAGCCGAAGCCGTCTCTGAAGGATTCGCACCTCGGTGCCTAGGGTTAACGAGTCAGGAGCCTCTAACGTATCGCCCAGGCACTAATCGTGAGATCTCGCAAGGCATCGGCACGGATTGTTGCTCTTCAGCCTGTTCGTGGCTCGCCCTCGCCTTGTTCTTTGGTGCTCGTCTCCCTGACGCTCGTCCAATCCAATTTTCCGGGCGACAGTGAGAGCCAATCTCGTCGACGCCACCACCCCTCGCAGCCCGACACCCCATGGCCCAGCATCAGCCAGTCTGGAACTGTATCAGCCTTGGCAAGGAGAACATAGCTGCATTGCGCCAGTTGAGACCTGGGGCAATTCACAAGTGGTTTGGCCTCAATTTTCAAGGAGCAGTCACGTCGTAAACTGCGCGAATGGGGCGGCCAGCCTAAGGCTTACAGCACCATCAACCAATGTCTCGGATTCCTTGCTGTCAAGCGGGTTTTGTTCTTTGCGACAGTCATTAAACACCCTCAGACTAGCCGCGAACGCACGTGCGTTTGCTTCAAGACATCTTCATGCACGTGCACCAGCGTGGAGGTGGCCTGGTTCTAGAGCTTGCAATGGGCCCAGAATCTACGTTATGGAAACCACCAACACATGGGTCAGCGCCAATGCCCTCGTTGAACCGGACGCATGGCATCGGAGACCAGCACTGTGGCTCACCGTCACGGCAAGCCGCCCAACTGCCTCTCTAATCGAACTCACAACAAGACAAACGCTGTTGACCCGACCTGCTGGATTGCGGGGCGGAAGAAAGTCGAGATCTGGCCATGGCCATGGGTGCTCTCCTCTGAGAAACTCCTGCAGGCAGATCAATAGAAATCTGCAACTGGCTAGCAGCCTAGCCCGCTGCTCTCCGGGTTTCCGGATTGGATTTTGGGTCTGGGCCTCACCGTTCCTGGCGCCAGCGAGAGATTGAAGCCGCCGCCTCGTTAGGCTGGGACAGCACTATTGCCCATGGTGTCGAGTACTCGCTGCGATTCCATGGACACCGCCATTGCTACAAGCCTCAGGGTTACGAACGTCCTCGAGGTACTCCATACGGATACGGCATATGGATCTCTGGGTTATCGTCAACCTTGTTATCGTCAAATCTCGTGGGCTAAGCTCTGAAGCCAGTGTCTTTATGAGCCTCCAAACAGCCAAGAATCATGGAAGCCACCGCACAGCATTGATGACTTGCAGGATGCGAGCAACGAGCTGGCATCCCTCCCCTTGGGATTGACTCGACTGTACTCCGTACTTCCCATCGGCAGACGGTTGAGATCTTTGACCTTGCAGGGGGTTCGGAGCGATTTAGGTGGCTTGAGGCCAAAGCCCAAAATTAGCGCTGGTCTTGACCATTTGTGTCGTGAACGCCATGAGCTAAATTCGCTGGAAGCCTGAGATTAACTCCATCAGGAGGATCTGGCCACAGGCTTTTAGTGCTCATCCGTGTAAGCATATCGGCTTACAACAGCTATCCACAACACGGTAAACTTCGAGAATACACAACAGACGTAATTATGTCCGAAACCCAGTTGAAGGAGCTCAGCCAGATCTTCTCAAACAGGCCGAAATCCGTCGATACTTTGGCAATTTGGAGCTCTGCCTGGGAAAGCATATGGACTAGGTGTGCGCCCACCTCAATGTGGCAGCTCCGTCATACGATATATCTCTCAATCGGCACAACCGGACGGTTCAGGTGACGAGATGGCTTAGCACGCATAGTCAAATGGATACCAGCGTGGTGATGCGCCTCCTGCGCTGACCCATCGGTGCTACCCAGGCCCTCGGGTCCATTTGGCCCAACGGAGCACAACATCAGATCGACGTTGGTTGACTCCCAGGAGAGCCTTGCCAGCCACAACCGCAGCTTGCCCCCACTGGGATATTTCCATGCACGGAGTATACGGTCACCAATTCAGGCAAATCTCTTCGAAGTCATTAGTGCCCAAAAGTGGTGTTGAGGGTCCTAAACGATGATGAGATTTCCACACAGCTCTTGTCGTCGGGGGCTCGGATCGAAAGCTGGGATTAAGGAGTCCAGGAGCAGAGTGCCTGACACTTGCATCATCACACCCCCAAGAATGTTTACATGCCATTCACAAACACACATCAACTCTATCAGCGTCACAACACTTGCCTACTTGCACACAGCAGCGTCACTTTACAAGCCCCCGGGCTGAGCTTCTCCAGATCGCCTCATCCTAAGACTCTTGGGTCCCAGGCAGATCCTCAAACGGTGGCCGGATGGTACGCCCTTGACACTCTCGTCTGCCAAGACCGAAGGCTGCCCGGGAGGCGCGGTCTTAATGGTCCATAGGGCTCTGACCGCAGCCTCATCTCTGGAGCAGTTAATAAGCGTTTTGAGGCTTTCTTCATCTCTAACATCAGAAATGAGCAATTATGGCATGTTTCCGCAGTCATTCCGCACCACCGCCCAGTCGTTGTGCTTCAGGCTCGCCTGTAGACTCTGTGGCCCTTCGCCTTGCTGGAGGGTGGCGTTTGGCCTTCGGTTGGCAACCTGTCAGTCGGGTCGCCAAGGGAGCATATCTTCGTTTCAATCGTGTCCCGTCGATCCCATATGTTACTCTTGCTTCTGGAGTGTGCGCGGGGCGGCCGAACCCTGGAAACCTTGGCCGGTGTGTCTTTTCAGCGATGCATCAACTTGATCGATGCCACCCCCAGTCGCGTCTTAAAACATTGGCTTATAGACATCTAACGGGCGCAGTGATAACGCAAAGACGGTGTTTCCTGCCAGATAGTCGGGCTTGTCTCACTCATTGGGCACATTACGTTGTTGGGCTGTGTGCCAAGATTAGGAGACGGGTTCCCGGCTCAGAACTGGCTTCCAAGACACTCAAACTCGAGACCGTGGGTGCTTGGCGAGTTTGTGGCTGGAGAACCCTTCTCATCCCCGGAAAGCGGAACCAAACCTCCATAGAGTCCGAGGCTTGGCTATCCGTCTATCAAAGCCTTTGGAATTTTGGCTGGTTTGCGATGAGCAACATGCTATGCTAGGTTCACATGGTTTCGCACCGCATCGTGGCGTCCCAACGGGAGACCCACGACCGCGGTTCCCTACCTATCGCGGGTAGAGCAATTTGGTGGTGTTGGTCCTTGCGACGCGGGCCGTTATGACGGAGATCCGGGGCCTCGCGCTTGGCGTGAGCATCATCCTGGAGATGATCTGGAGGCGAGATGAGCATCAAGTGATGGTTCAGACAAGGATCGCCAGTGAGCTCTGTGTTCCCGGGAAACGGAAATATCTCGCAACGTCACAAACATGCCAGTAAACCAGCACCGGGCTAGTCTGTGTACACAATGACGATATCAGAACACAGATAAGATCGCACAGTAAGACCGGTCAATACCCGTTTCGGAGATAGGGTTCAGGATGATTTCATCGACCAGACACAGGAGGTCACTGACAAATGTCATTAGGTGAGTTCAGAAGGATTCTGCCAAGAGCTCCCTGTCCTAGTCGGACTTCTCGTTCACGGTCGAAATGACAACACAGGCGCCCATGGCGTTGGATGGGCGGTCTTGGAAGATGAAGTCTCGATCCTTCGTGGGACGGAGAGCTCCAGACCCGAGAAACAAGCGCTTCTTTCGGCACCGAGCATCTTAGGCGCGTGGTTACACAGGTTGCACAAGGAAGAGGGGCGTTGACGGAAGCAGCAGATACATTTGGAAACATGTGTTCTGGGCGAAACATGGCAGGCACGCAAAGGGAGGCTCGTGGAACGCGTTCCCCAGACTCTGCCAAGAAGCGACTATGGAATGAGAGCTTGGCGGACTTGACGAGAACCCGGATCGTGTACCCGAAGCATACCTACAAGTTCAGGGCTGATGTTTCTCGAACTTGGTCCACGTGACGACGCGACGATTCAGCTGAGAAAAACACGTCGTGCTTGAGGAAACACGACATGAGGCGCGAAGTCTGAGAAGGCTCTCAATGGAGGACAGAGATCTTGGCTAGTCGCCAGCGAATTTGCCTCTCAAGTCTCAACTTACCAATGGGATGGCTCGGATGTACTTTAAGCGCCCTGGGCAGACCCCGCGTGGGCGCCTACAGCTCTCACCCTGGCCTCAAAGCAAGGCTTGATGACTTGGTTGCAGGCGTTGATTGGGCAGACATGAACGCCAGGCAGAATATTGCGACTTCATTGTTGCGAAAAGCAGAATCGCGATAGACGATGACGGGAGAATTGTTGGTTTGATGTGACCTCAGGAGTGCCCATGATGAAAAAGTTGATAACGGACACTCGACTTTTTGCAACAGAGCACAAATCCATGGGCGATTGTTACAACTCCGGACCAATTCAACTCTCCGCAGGTTCAAGCTTGGTGAGGGGAACAACGCAACGGTGCGGGGCTGTGTATGCCGAGCTTGGCACAGCTTCCATGTGGGCGGCTAGAGCAATTAACTGACCACCTCGAAGCTGTGCTGGCGAGAGCTGTCCCGGGGTCGGACCCTTTTTCTTTCCTTTTCTCCTCCGTAATCTTGTTGTCGATCATTCTTCTCCTCGTCATCTTCTTCTTGTCCTGGAAGTGTCACAGTCGTTGTGTAGTAGGAACCCGATCGCAATGGCTTCCCAGCAGCACTATTATCCTCGTGAGTTGCTCCTCCATGCCTTGTGCCCAAGCAATTTACCCCAGACTGACCATGATGTCTTCACAGCTCCGCCCGGCGCGGCCCAGGGTTCGCCAGGTTCGTGCGAAGCTCACGGTCAACCTCACTCATGGCAAAACTGATCTTGGCATGTCTCTACCAGCTCCTCCTCCTCCACAGCAGCAAGTCCAATATGCGCCGCCTCCGACCTCTCCTCCAGCGAACCGGACACAGTTCTACCCTCCTCCGCCTCAGGCTCAAGCTGCGCATGCAATGAACTATCCTCCTCCTCCCCAGCAATCACCAGCTCCCAACGCGCCACCATCGCCGTATCAGCCGACGCCGATACACTACCCACCACCTCCTCAGCAGCAACAGCAGCAGCCGACGCCTTCTCCCCAGGCGCAAGCTCACCCTCAGCAAGCAGCTCACACATACTATCCTCCTCCTCCCGCCTCTGCGCCGGCGCAGCCGCACCAAGTTCAACAGCAGCCTCCTCAACCCACGCCTCCTCAATCACAGGTCCAATATCCTCCCCCACCAGGACAGCAGACCAACTTGGCAACGCGGCCCGCAGCAACCCCCCCTGTGGCAACTCCTCCTGTGGCAACCCCCCAGTCTCACCAACAGCACTTTGAACCACCACCTCCGGCCGCTGTGCCCCATGCCGAGAGCAGTTCGCACCCAACCGAGAACCAGCAGCAGCAGCCACAGCCTCAAGGACAGCAACAGCAACAGCCAGCGCAAGTTGCTCCAGCAATGACTGTCTCGGGAGCACCTCCGGCGGGTCAGTTCGTAGGTGCCCAGGCCACGTCCGATGATGTCGGCACCTTCAACGGAGGCAGTTACCGAATCAGCCATCGAGATACCAACACCATCTTGACTATTCAGCTTGCCATGGGCTGCCCGATGAGTGCCAAGCCGGGTGCCATGATAGCCATGTCTCCTAGCGTCACCCTGAAGGGACAGATCAAGTTCAGCGTGAAGAAGATGATTACCGGTGGTGAGATGTCAAGTTCGACATTTGTCGGCCCTGGTGAAGTGCTTCTCGCGCCACATAGTCTCGGCGATGTCACCACTCTTCGTCTCACGGGCCAGGAGAAGTGGTCGGTTGGCCACGATGCCTATCTTGCTTCGACACAGGGTGTCATCAAGGACTTTAAGCGGCAGAGTATCAGCAAGGCCATGTTCAGCGGTGAAGGTCTGTGGGTGTACAAGATCAGTGGTACGGGTCTGATGTGGATTTCGAGTTTCGGTGCCATCATCAAGAAGACGGTGAGTTTTTCTCAGCACTATCGGCTACGGACTAGCCCACTGACGCTCCATCTCTATAGCTTGTCGATGGCGAGAAATACATCGTGGATAACGGTCACTTGATTGCTTGGAACACCAAATATGTCATGGAGCGCGTGGCATCTGGTGGCATCATCAGCGGCATGGCTTCGGCGGAGGGTCTCGTCTGCAAGTTTACCGGGCCCGGTACCATCTATATGCAAACTCGAAACTCAGTAAGTGCCTGTTTTCGTCATGGTTTGGGAATCCGGTTGCTAATCGTCGCGGTAGAGGGCGTTTGCTGCCTACATGGGTGGACAGCAGTATCAGGGGTAGGGATGGGAGCCAACGGCGTAAGGACCAAGCGATCAAATCACAACTGTCATTTCTCAATGTGTACGAATTTGTTTATAGGTGCCTGGAGGTTCTCGGTTTGGAGTTGCATTCGATTCGGATTAGTTGGATACCTCAAATATCTTGTTCATGAAGTGCATCTGTCCACGCTCATTACATCGTCAGAGTCCCTCCAAGTTTTCGTGTGATATCAGTGCTTGCTGCGTTGGGCATTGTGTTGTCGGCTTTTACAAGGTACTCTTCTATCTACCTAGGTACCTACCCAGCCTCTTCACTGGTAGGGGGAAACATCGAGGAAGGAGAGTTGAGTTATCAACTGGTAGTGGGTGGGCAGGTCATTGAGGCAAACGGCGGGCATCACGATGGTGGGATAACCCTCAGGAATTTCAGCGAGTCTCGTAAAGGAAGGAAATATCCTGGGGGTTCCCTGGTGCACCTTCTCCTTTGGTCATTGTAGTAGTTGTACCTCTAGCTCTGGTGACTCCTTCCCGCGACACTCCCAACTTGCACCTGCTCCAACCCTTTGACATCATCATGGACCTCGACCTCTCTTCTCTTCATCGATCACTTCTTCTCCCAGCAATTACACCCATCACATCTTGGCCCTCGCTTTGAGCTTGCTAGCCCCCTTTTTTTGGACCTTCTATCGCGCTACACGCAGCATTAAGGCATCTTGTCTAGAGCAAAAAGCCTGAAGCGGTTCCTCTTCCAGCGACCATCCCAGCCCATTTCTGCCTCTCTGTTCTTGTCGTCTTGGCCCTTCTTGGAGGGTGTTCGAGTACCGCAGCTTCGAGTCTCTCGATTTCCTACCCTCTCTTGGCAAGGAACGTTCCGTCCGGGCTGTGGCAGTTCACCAGTCCACCTCGCTGCCTCAACACCACCACACCTGTCGGGATTAAAATTCACAAAAGACTCAAAAAAAAAAGCTTCAACAATCCCAAATCCCAGGCAATTTCTCTGTTCAGGCCTAGCTTTGTCACCTCGATCATAATCCAGTCTTTCTTTCTTGGCACACAAGCTACGACACCCCTACCCTAGGGCTTGATCCATCACCGACAACACTCGACGGCACATACGACTCGTGTATGAACTACCCTATTGTTGTTCCTATTGGATTTTCAGTTGAAGCTGACTCTCGGGGTTTCTAGGCTTCAGTATGGTCTCCGAAAGAACCAGTCGGGCTCAGGCAGTCCGAGGCAAGATCAAAACAGAACCGTCCTCAATAGATGAATCTTCCTTCGACGAAACATGTTCCGCTCCTGCTACCTCCCGACGAGACCACTCTGACGAGCATAGCAGTAGCTCAAAGTTTGCCGAAGCAATGAAAAACCCAGATTGGCGTCGTCGAGGGGAGGATCGAAGCTCTAAACAACCCAGCACGTCCAGTACTGGATATCCCCTGCCACAAACAGACCCTCACGCGCCCGGAGACGAAACATTGCACAAAACCGGGGAAATCTGCAAGTATTCTTGTCCTTGGGACCACATCAATCCTGCCAATCACTGGCGATCAAGCCATGATTGCTCCGAGACTGATGTCGATGATAAAGACTTGGCGTCTATTGTCAGTCACGAAATGAATTTATCATCGACCGAAACGCAAGAAACTGACACTACAGACCGTGGCTTGTGTACTATAGTTAACCATATGGGCTTGACGGGTGTGTTTTCAAACGGTCGGCCTGTCAGCATTATCAAGGTCACCCCCCTTTTCACAGGGGGCGGCGGACTGTGGCATCACTCCGGCGCCGGCATTAACCCAATTGCATCTGTAGCTCAGATTCAACGCCTTCGAAGGGAATCGCCCAAAGTCCTCGAGGAGAGAAATAATGACTGCGGCTTTGATGAGCCTCGGGCAGCAACAGCAGGAGAAAGGTCTTCAAGGCCCCACCACTCCCCAACGAGGCAGCCTTCTGAAAGCAAGGAAACAGCCATTGATCAGTCCCAGAAAAGACGGCTGGAGAGAGCAAGAAATGCCGTATTTCATGATCCCGCGGTTGCCAACATTGGAAATGTTCAGTACCAAACTCAATCAAACTCGAAGACAGCAAAGCAAGTGGTCCCCTTGTCCAAAGAAGCAGAGAAACAGGGAGAACTTGAGACTCGGCATGACGCTTTCCAAAGAATGCTGCAGAAACTTCACCGGGGAACACGGAAAGAAGGAAAAATCACAAAGGAAGGACCCGAAGTCCCATCTGATCACAGTCATGGCTGTCCTTGGGGGCATGCCCTTGGACAGCGGCAACCTAAAACTGGACAACGGCAGGGAGCCAACAGATCTGACTCAGGGATTAGCTCTTCGCATACGGAGCCTTCTCAACGAAAAGAAAGCTCTCGTGATTCTGGTGTGTGTATCGATCCCGAGTCGCTCTCCAGGGGTTTGAACCCCAGAGCAAGAGAATTTCTTTCGTTTCCAGGTGCCATCGCAATGACAACGACAGAAAATCAAGATGTTCAAAAGCCGGTTCAAAAGCTTACGGGAGATTTGTCGGGGATAGAGGGCGGCAAGGAGGGTGGAAAGAGAGATGACTCGATCTTCAGCACCCTCCAGGCCATCAACACGCCGTTCCCCCTCTTGCTGACTGACTATGGTGCCGAGAAGCTGAACGGAATCTCCCTTCCTGGCTTCGGGGCAATTCCGACATTGAATATGGGCGCTACAGGGCCTGGGCCGTTGCCGGGGCTGCCACCATTCTCTTACCCGTTGAATACCTGCCAGCCTCTTGGGCTCAACGCAACGCCTGGGGTAGCATCTGGGACGATTCCTGGATTTGGCCTGGGCTTAGGCGCGGGAGGCTTCCCACCATCTGGTGGGTTGACGAATCAGTTGAACCTAGGGACGATCAGTCCCGCGATGCAACCATTCCCTGTCTCACCAACTCCCTTTGCGAACAACCTTTCACCTTTCCCGATGCCGAGTGCTCCACTGGCTGCAGTGGGGGGTGTGAATTCTCAACCTCGTCCTGTGCCCAAGCCAGTAAATCCAAATCCGGGACAGCAGCAAGCATATGAAGCATGGATCGAGTGGCGCAAGGCAACCGAACCAGGCTATGCTCTGGAGTGCAAGAACCGACAGCAGCGCAGAGCCCAAAGAAACTCAACGGCACATAGCGGGACAGCTCTGGGTCCCCAGAAAGCAGTGCAAGTGGGTTGACTGAGCGTCACGGAGACGTGAAAGCCAGAACGTTCTGATATAGCTTGGAAGCCGGTCACACAGTTATCGACGAAGGTTTTACCTGGAGAGTGGAACATGACCCAGGAAATGTCAGGCGCTTGATATGGGCGAATGAGGTTGAGGAGTGTTGTGCATGAGTGAGTGATTCCACTTGATCTGCGTTATCGTCAGGCTGACTTGGACAAGATTGGACAGGCCCAATGGATGGGAAAGTCTATTACGTTACTGAACAGTCAGTTAATGGATGACTAGGCGCTGGCTGTGGGGTTGTAGCTGAGATTATTTGAAGTATAGATGATAAGTGTTGCTTGGCAAGTAGTCGATTATTGGTTGTTGGAGAGACTTGTCAGTCATGGATGCATGTTATAGAGCGTTGAGAGAGCCATATGGAGGCGGAGCAAGCAAACAGATTTAGCCCTACCGAATGCGAAAACAGACAGAGGAGAGAGAGAAGTATGGATAGCTATTAATGGAATGGGGTAGAGTGTGAGGTTCGACGAGAGAAGTGCTGTGCGTGAATGTGCAGAGGGACAGGGGGGTGAAAGGGTTGTTCCGGCCTCCAAGACGCATCCATACGGTCTATGTATCGTCAGCCTCCACTGTCTATTACGTAGTAGATAAAAGTGCATCGGATCCTACGCTCCCTATCCGTGGTCTTGGATCTTGACAATCCGTCTGAAGTGCGGATGGAGAGGGTGGAGAGACAGAGAATGTGGCTTGACAGGGGGAGGTGGGTAGCGTAGGGGAGGAGGGTAAAACTAAAACTGATAAAAAAAACCCGACTAGGACGAATACAGCCATATAGACGCGCTGAGGAGACAACCTCAGACACCATAGGCTTTACAGTATCAACCCCTCCCCCCCTGCTCCAGACTCTACTACCCAATAGCATCTCGCCGGTCCCAGACCGAAAAAGACGATCTACATCACCATAGCCTGCCCCCAAAGATCGAAGTGCATCGGCTGACCGCCAGGGGGGACATTGAGAAAGGGAGGGGGGGTGGAATTGCTGGCCCTGCATCTTAGGATGCAGCTCTCCTGCAGCGAGGGGAAACGAGAGAGAGAGATTGGCACGGCAGAAAAGGTACAGTAGTAAACTGTTACATTCATGGGGGATGGGGTATGAGCCATGGCTGGGGGCCAAGCATACCACACCCCGGGGGGCTGGGGATGCGTGCGGCTGATGAGTGAGTGAGTGATGGCTGAGAGGATTCTCACTGCATGAGCTGGAATGAAGCTGGAACAAGGATAGAAAAAGAAAAAAAAACAACAACCAGATCATGGAAGAGGAATAAAGTGCAAGTTGGGGGCGTCTGGAGGGGAGAGGGAGAAAAAAAAAGAGGGACTTGAGGCTCTGCGGGTAATGACGGAACTGATGAGAGGTTGATCGAGATGTTCAACGTCTGTCATTATCTTGGAGTGCTTGCTTGTTGGCTGACCAATGAGTGAGTCATTAATTATCACTCTCTATCCGCTCCTTATTCTACCGTAATGCAACGTAGATATAATAAAATGACTGACACCCTCGCCTGAGATGTTCAAGATGCCGAGGAATGATGATGAACAAGAATGAATAATGCAACAGCCCATAAAAGAGGGCATGAAAAAATTACATACAAGAGAGTAAAGGAAAATAATAATAATAGGAAATATGCCCATTATAAAGGAAATTTCCATCGCACCCGAAAACGTCCATGCCGATGCGATGCGATGCGATGGTGGTATCATGACGACAAAAGAGAAGAGACCCAATTTGGACGCCAGCAAATTATCCATCGTCACCAATTAATCATGTCCAACCGTGTAAATCCTGATCCTAGCCCAAGGGGTCATCAAGAAAAATCAAAACATCAACGCCCAAATCTCCTTTCGCTTCTGGGGGTACCGAGATGATGTCGCCGAGTGTTGATACCGTATCCCTCTGCTCGACTCCTGATTTTCTAGAGGCACTCTTCGCCCTCAGCATCCACGTCCAGAATCATATCAATGCTTGGAGCTTCGCAGAGCTCGACTCTGGTCGCCTTGAGAGGTTGGCATGTCTTCCATCCTCCCGTGGCCCACTCAATCACCTTCACGTTCTGGCTGGATGCCCAGTCTGTGAGGGCCGCGTCGTTGCCACCACCAAACAGCACTGCGGGCTCCTCATTGTTGGCCGCGTGCTCCAGGTGAACGGCAACGTGCTCCATGCGGTTGTCCCATGTCTTGGAGCCATTGTTGAACTCGAGGGGGCAGTTCTCAGCAGGGCAACGCATGAACGTCGGCAGCTCGCAGCGTTGTCGGATTGCCCGGTTCTGCATCTCCTTCTCCTGTGCCACCCAGGCAGGAGGAAGATTCTTGTCCTTCTCTGCCTTGACGACATGAGCAGGCGCGTGCATGCGACGGATGTGCTGTGTGAACAGGTCCTTTCGCCTAAAGATTCGACCGTGGGTCGGAACCTTGGTGTGGTTGCCACCCTCTTGGTTCGATGCGTGCCCGCATGGGCCATTGGTGCAGAGCCAATAGTGGAGGTTCAAATGCTGTGCCCAGACGTGACGTTTCCACTCGTTCTTGTTGGCAAACACCTTGTCGCACCCCGCAAAGTGGAAGACGCAGGTGAAAGGGCGCTTGTGGAGGGAGTTGATGTGCTTCTGGAGCGTTGCCTGATCTCCGAATCCGTGGGGGCAGTGTGGGCACATCTTGGTATGGACAACAGTTGACGAGGCTAGTTTGCGGGACGCGGCAGTGCGGGACGAAGGACTCGGCTTGGAAATCTTTGCCTTGCTGGCATTTGTACCAGAACTCGATCGTCTTGGGCGTCCACGGCGGGGGGTAGTCTTGGGGGTAGTCTTGGGGGCGCGGGATGACTTGGCTCGGTGCGGGGGTTTGTATTCGTCATCGGCTTCGTCGTCGCGGTT
>JABCKD010000929.1:0-53334 GCA_013186415.1 Fusarium sp. NRRL 66088 | reverse complement strand
TAAGGTCACGGAAAGCTAGGTATACAAAATAGTTATATTGCACTGAAGCTTGCTAGGTCTAAGATAATGGTAGCTGTGGCGAAAGACAAAGGATTCCTTTGAGAGACCCCGCCGAAAGGTCAATGGCACGTGAGCCCGTTGTTGCGCGGGTCCGAACAAAGCAGCGTAACAATATCACTCGTCGGGGAAGCAATAGTGCGATTTAAATTTGTTGGTGCTCAAGAACAAGACCTTGCTGTGCGCGGTACCCGGAACTCGCAGACGGAAAAATCTAATATTCAAAGGACAGTGTCTTATCTTCATTATTGTCCACGCCCCAAGAGCTTTTTCACTCTTCGTATTAACTATTCACTAGCCAAATCCTGCCGTAATGCTATTGACGTGCTGATTCTACGCAATAGCAATGAGTGACTCTCCTCATCTTCCGCCGGCGTTAACGCAAAATGACGGGCCCTCTTCGAAGGTCATCGTAGATGGAGCGTCAGATGCGCCGTTCGATGACACCGACCCTCGGCGTTCTGGAACGGTCGGGCCTAGGCCGGTTGTAGTTGCTCGTACATCATTCCAATATTCTTGTCGAGCGTTTTCTGCGCATCTAGTGTCCGCGAATTTCTCACGGCAGGACGAAAACACCAAAGTACCGATCGTTCTTTTCTGAGGCGGATCTCTCTGTCTCTTCCGTGCTCTGGTTGCTTGAGTTCTGGTCGCTTCGGGCTCCATTAAGCCTCTCAGTACGCAAATACTGACTAAATCGGGAAACCATTTGTCATCATGTCCTGGTTGTGGGTAGACTTCCTCAGAAACAGTGATAAAATCGGTCACTGTAATCTCTTCGGTGAGCGTCTCTAGCTCTTTCTTTGTCAAGGCCTCTAGGTCGTGCATATCGTATACTCTGGCAACAACATAAGATTCGAGAGCTGTCCTGAACTCAAAGGTGCGCATTTTCTTTATGTCTAGTTCATTTGGGCGAAGACATTGGTAGACTTTAGTATATAAGAAGTGGACAAGGACATGCCCCGCGGCTTGAGAGACATTAGCCAACCGGACTTCGGATGTCCCATAATCAGCCCCAGAAAGAAGGGCGGGATACGGCTCCACGAGAGCTTTGTGGACTTGTATCGGAGATTTGCGGTCTTGGAGATAGACATTGACGGTTTGGTCCGTGTAAGGGCTTCGTCCTGAGCGTTAGCATGTCTACGGAGACCTGATCGAGACCACTCACGATTGATTTGGCTGGCAGCCTCGATCTTCCCCTTTAGGCTTCATTTCCAGCCGCAAAGCCCAGGCAACAGCTTATAGGAGCTCGGCCCGTATCAGAGAGTAGGAATGGTGTCGGATATAACGAAACAGTCCTCTTTACGGCGGAGATGTCAATAAAAAAGAAGAAATTGCTAGTTGAGCATTGATGCGTGGATGTTTCCATGCATCAAAAGCATGCAGGGCATGACTTGCTGCTGTCGTAATCAAAAGCTCACAAATTTAGTCTCGTGGTTAAGCTCTCGAAGATACTGTGTCCCAAACTCTCCATGAAGGTTCGTTTGTAGGAAACGATAGTTTAGAACCTCCTAATTGACCAAAAAAAGAAAAAAGAGGTCTGCTGAACTCTGAGGAGGCATTTAACTTCAGCCAAGTGTCTGAGATTTTCTGGTGCATAGCATCACGCTGCAACTGATGTGATCCACCGGAACTTCGCCCACCCTCACAGCATTACTGTGGAATGTACGGTGGGCAACACTTATTAATTTCTCAACCAATATAGCTACAAACTACAAGATTAAAACGAGATTTTATTGAAAACCTATCTTCAATTTGTCATGTGACTTTTTCCGTTTTCCCCCCCTTAGATTTGCGGCAGTGTTCTGATAGAGAACTGAATACTCTTCACATGGAGTTTGCGGCTTGTAGTGCGGGCACTTGCCGCTTTTATTGGGAAGGCTTATTATGCTTTACTTCCTGTTCCAGGCCAGTCAGTCGTAAGCAGTGATAGACTGCTTATCTCCTGAGTGCGTGGAAACCTCTAAGCCGTACCTCGCCTCACCTGATCCTAGTCATCCTAGAGGCGCGAGAGGGGTCCGAATAGTTTAATCTAGGAAGGAATTCATGCCAATTCCCTGCCAAAACATCGTCAATTGATTTTGATATGAACAATGAATTCCCCTTCAGTTCTAGAAGAGATATAGGTCATCAACACCAATGGTGACAAGAGCTTTATTAAGGAAGAGCATACCCATCGCCTATGGCCGGATGAGCCGACCCGGGCCGTGGTTCTTCAGGCTGAAAATAACTGAGGCTGTATTTATTAAAATATAAGCGACACTTGGTACTGTACAGTAGTCCCCAAACCTGTGATGTATTGATTATAATTTATCGCCTCTATTGTTAACTCTTAAATTTCCATATTGTGGTTCTGTGCGGCGTTCTCACTAGTCTCTTTCCGTCCACACCGGTGACCATCAAAAGCGTGTGCCACCAGTGCGGCGATAGCGGTTGGTAGCCCATATCAGGATGGTGTTTAGGATTCAGCAACTCCCACGCTTGCAGTGCCGTAGCCGATGCTCGCATGCCGTTTCCGCCATCATGACCCATATGTACTCTGGATTTCTTTTGTTGCAAAAGGCGAAATAACCGTCCTTTTCGATGCAGAGCCAGTGGTTGCTTGAGTGCGGACGCGCCATAATGCTTTGGAGGAAGAGTCCGTTCTGCGGCATTACTAGTCGAGGCAAAAGGGAATGCGCACTCCACTGGTGCGGTAGCTAATGATGGCGTATAGCCTGAATGTGATACGTTCATTGTGAGGGTGATTGCCTAGCCGGAGCTCTTCCCGATGATCATGGACATTTTGTCTTGCCAGGGAACGCCATATTCGGGGCCGTTCGAGAGGTTATTGACCATGGTATAGTCACTAGCGAAGCCAGTTATCGTGGAGTGAGGTGGTGTCATCTTGTTCGTATTCCAAGCCCATGATTAGAGGGCTGCTGGTAGTACCAAAGGACACAGTGTGAGCAGCCCTGGAGCACGAAGGTAAACGGTGGCAATTCAGCTGGCTTGGGAAGCTGAATGTTAGGTGACAGGGCGGATAAAATACGGGGAGGAGGGAGCAAGGGAAACGGTCCACGCCTCTGGGCATGGATGCAGCAACATGTCCGCATAATTTGTAGGCATACCCTGCATTAGAACTAACCCGCAACACGAAGGTGCCTGGTAGGGAATTGCTTTTGTGTAGCAATAGAGAAACGCGCGTGATATTATTGCGACAGGCGGATACACGAACGCGTCGATGGAAGCTACACAGAGGTGTTGGCTGTAGCCGCGCGTTCTGGGCGTGTCGCTGGGTGGTAGTCCTTGAACTGCTCCATCCGCAATTTCACAGTACCGTTGGCAAGCCCTGAAGCAGCAATCGACCTGGCGGCATCAACGTATTTCCGCGTCACCATTTAATCCATCATCACAACAATTATGCGCTGGTAGCGCGATCCTGGCGCTTGACTGCCGCATTTGGTTGGGGCCAATATCTAGAGTTATCCGCCCACTGGAGCAGGCAACAACAGGGTATTCCGGATTAAGTGATCAAGGTAGTCTTATCGATTCATTGTAATGTCTCTGCGAGCTGCGCTTTGGGATGTTACATAAAAGTGGTGATATGCTGTACGTGTGAAAGTGTGAAAGGCTTTTTGACTTTAAGCCCCCCCCCGGAAGAGAGTTTATCTTCAGAGCAACCAGTACACAATCAGCCGCCCATCTCGTACATTCAAGCCTCATATATTATAGAATCTCACTTCTCTCGACGACGTCAGAAGCTGCGGCGCTTCATCAAGTATGAAAGGACGGCTATCATATTAATAGACCTCTAACATGAGCAAGTGCTGGCCCGGATCACAAATCGACGGTCTGACCTTCGCGAACGATCGGAATTCGTTTCGTTGATCAGACCATAACCTCAAGCCATACGGTAATGATTTCTACACGGACCTCGGAGCAAATTGCGAAGTATATGCATACTTCTGGTCTCCTGAATAAGATAAAATCTAACTCCTTGACAGATTGCGGGAGAATAGCGTATTTACTAACTTTGCATTTAGATATAAAGGTCATACCTGTTGAAAAGGAGGGATTAAGCCGCTGTACCTAACTATTGGTGCGGCACCTGATTTTTGGTGCAGTGGTTACTTTCCAACACAAACACCCCACCTACGCTGACAGCCTGACAAAGTGTGGCTATGAGCTTGGCGTCGTCACTGCCAAGAACAAGCTGAGAGGGCCCTTTTGTCGGTTTAGCATCTCGGCTCTGTCTCCTCGTAGAACTTTGGACTTTGAAATCGACGGATGCAGCCTCATTCTGCGAAGAGAGCGCAGGAACTGGGTCATTTGGATGTGGCTGAGTGATGCAGAGCAGTCAGTGGAGTGGCCAAGCGCTCGGCAGCGGTATCACGAATTCTCTGTTTCTATTCCGAGGAAATCTGGGGTAGCACTAGCACAGCTGATCCGAGGGTGCATCGCCTCAATCGTGTCCGCTACAGACAAGTTCTGAGGCGACGGTCCATCCTGTAAGGTGTCTTTGTCCTCGGTAGGTAATTTCGGGACCCGGGCGCGGGATCGCCCTTATTCTGAGATCTCCCCGAACACCGCCTCACGCGTTTGAAGTAGATCCATGTCGCCAAGAAAGCATGGGCTAACGACCTGAAGCCAATAGACTGTCCCACGCCGCCGAGATCCGAATTGCCCTACAGGGCCGGAGACAGTGGGGCTGGGTAGAGACCCTTCTCAGCAATACCATATCGAGGTAGATTCTGCGCTGCATGGGCTCACCAGGCCTCAGCTCATGCCCGCCAAGAGAGCCAACACAACATGTCGTAGGACGTCCAGCCTCCGGTCCAGTTTCACGGCTGGGTCCCATTGGACAGCGGTTTTGCAGCGGGTCTCTGTTCATCAGAGAAGAGAACTTTGGACTCTTGGGCTATTCATGTCTCATCGTCATCCGTCAGCAAACAATGCTATGTGTCAATGGCTGTGCTGGCCCAGCCTTTGCGATGAGTGAGCTTCATCGTGAAAGTTGCGTATATAAGAGATGAGACCGCTGGTCAAGAAAAATCATTATCCACAGCAACAATCTTCTAGCTCAGTTATCCCATCGAGGGCCGGGCTTCAAGTATAACAAAGAACACACTTCCAACACATCATAGCATCATAATCCACAGCCACATCTCACTTGCCAACAGCTTTCAAACGACAGTCACCATGAAGCCGCAGAGCGTTTTCCTCAGCCAGCTCCTTGTGGGCTCGGCCTCCGCCTTGGCGCTGCCGAATGAGCCCAGGTCAGAAGGCTCTAATTCGTCTGGCATCAACTGGAAGGGATGCGGCGACTTGGACTTCGGAAAAGTGATCAACGGCTTTGTCGCGACCCAGAAGCCTGAATGTGCTAAACTCAAAGTCCCTCTGGACTACACGAGTATGAGCAGCGGCGAAACCATCGAGCTCCAGTTGATCAGGCACAAGGCCACCAAGAAACCAGTCAAGGGCAGCGTCATTTACAACCCCGGTGGACCTGGCGGTTCCGGAGTTGAGTCTATCGCTGGAGGAGGCGCTGA
This sequence comes from Fusarium sp. NRRL 66088, assembly GCA_013186415.1. Taxonomy (NCBI): domain Eukaryota; kingdom Fungi; phylum Ascomycota; class Sordariomycetes; order Hypocreales; family Nectriaceae; genus Fusarium; species Fusarium sp. NRRL 66088. The sequence continues at coordinate 47,749 of JABCKD010000929.1, read as the reverse complement.
GATGCGAGACATTTTGGGTGGCCACTATGACCTTGTCTCTTTTGACCCGCGGTATGTTACAACGCTCCTCGGAGCTTCATGATTGGCGGCTAATGTGATCTCAGTGGCACCGGCAAGACCCTCCCCTTTGTGTGTCCTTCGCTAGATTCGTTGGAACCGAACGTGACTGAGGGGGCCAGTCTCGGTCGTCGAGCAATAGAATTCAATAACGTTCCATTGGCCGACACCTGGGAGCAGATCAGTACCACGGGTTGGAAGACGGCAGGCCAGATCGCCGATGCCTGCTATGAGGATTACAACGAATATGGCCGCTTCATCGGCACCGCCTTTGCAGCTAGAGACATGATCTCTATCGTCGACGCCTTGGACCAAGGCCCCTTTCTTAACTACTGGGGAACCTCGTACGGCACTATCCTCGGACAGACCTTTGCCTCCATGTTCCCCGATCGCGTCAACCGCATGATGCTGGACGGCAACCTGGTCGCCACCGACTACTCCACCACGACCTGGATCGGCAGCCCCCGCGATACCGAGTTGGCGCTTCTGAATGCTTTCAACGAGTGTGTCAAGGCTGGCAAGAAGCTTTGTCCTTTGGCCGAGTACAAGGGTAAGAACACTACTGGCCTGGAGATCCTGGACGCCTTCGAAAAGGTCTTGGAAAAGCAACTCGGAAAGGAGTCCCCGGTAAAGGGCCTGGCTGTGAACGGCGACGATGCCGTTGTCAAGGTCAAATCCGCCATCTTCAGCAACCTCTACGGCCCGGGTAAGATCCCAGACGCTATCGAGAAAGTCGCTCAGGCGCTGAACGGAAGCTGGGCTGAGGCCTTGACTCCCAGCAAGGACGAGGAAGGCCCGTGGAACCCTACTCCGATCGCCCTGTTTGGCATCGCTTGCGGAGACTCTTCTTTCCGTGTTGAGGAGGCCGATGATCTGTACTCCATCTACCAGGCTCACTTGGCCCAGAGCTCCTTTGGAGATACCATCGTCTCTTCACGTCTGTACTGCGCCCGATGGCGCTTCGAGGCCGCCGAGAAGATCAACAACGACAAACTCCGAAACATCAAGACCAACTACCCTGTCCTCGTCCTCAACGGTATCTACGACCCTGTCACTCCCGTCAGCAACGGCTGGGAGGTCTCCGCTCGGTTGAGGAACAGCCGAGTCATGGTCTACGAGAGCGCCGGTGTAAGTATCTCCCTTGAAAATGTTTATTAACAACCCCAAATCTAAACGAGTCTTTTAGCACGGATTTACTGCCCACCCCTCCAAGTGCTCCAACGAAGTTGTTCGCAAGTACTTCCAAGAGGGCGAGTTGCCCGAGGTCGGAACTGTTTGCAAGCCCGATATGTCCGTTTACGAATATCTGGCGGAGCAGGCTAAGAAGGAATAGAAGGACGATGAGTAATATTTGATCTTTGAGGTTGTTGCATATACATTCATTATCAGCGGGGTTTTCACGGAAATTAGTTATTAGAGGTGATTCTTTTTACACTCCTTCACCAGTCGACCGGCCGTCGGGTTATCCGATATATCTCAGTACGGAGCTATGGGCGACTAAATATTATATTCATGAGTACATAGACATTGATGTTTATATGAGCAGCACTTCTGCAAATAGCAAATGGCATATTGATAATATTAGGCATCGAACGGCTCAGGACGTGTTGGTTATTCTGACTGAACTTGGAAGTTCTGTGTGCGTGAAGACAGCGATACCTCTTGTGGATTGAGTAAATAGCTAGATAAAGCTGGTTAACTTTAATAATTATCGGTGTAGGAAACAACCGGCGTTATAAAAGCTATGAGGCTCCTAGGTGTGCTTCTCCTCCTTCCACTTCGTAATGAGCTTGCCTTTCTGCTCATCGCTCAAACCTTTAATTCTGCTGAAGTCAATGGCATTCGGAGGCCAATATCCCGAGCCACCGGCAAAATAGATATCCGTCCTCTGCCTCTCGGATTGTTGGATCTCCTTTTCTAACCAGGTGGAGGAAACATGGACGGCTCTTGCCTCACCCGTTCCCAGAATTCAGTCATTTGCGATTCCTGCCTGTCCTGAATGTCCCAAATGGCATAAACACAGTCCCAGAGGTTCCAGTCTTCTTGGCTGAACGTGCTGTTGAAGATGGGTTTCGTGTAGTGTCTGCCGAGCCAGGTCAGATATGGCCCCGTCCCTAATTCATCCCATGGCCCATCAAGTTGGCGCGAAAGCTTTTGCAGCTGCTCTGGCTTATACAAGCCCAGGATGGACTCTGCATCCTCGAGACCAAGTGGTTCTAGGGTGCCTGCATCAGGCACCATCGAGTACAACTGCCAAGGTGGATATAAGGCTGACTCTCTTGGGTTAAAGTTGTCCAGGTGTAGCAAGTTTGCTCCTTTTTCATACGTTCCTGCACGTGCGACGGAAGCTAAGAAACAGAGTCCTTGGGAAAGCTGTTGGGTAATACATTAGTCCAAAGAACTTCTATAGGAGGGAATTCGGAGCACTCACGAGCCACTAGATATAAGGAGATTCATTAGCATCCCCATCCCATTCGATGGGCATCTCGCCCCATTCGACATCATGAGCGGCAAGCTAGTCAAAGGCTGGGCAGAATGTCAGTGGCGCACCCCCTACCCCATGGCAGTATTGTACTCACTATCACGGACTTTACGCTCCAAGTACGCATAAACGCACACAAGCTGCTCGTTGACCCACGGGGAAAACATGGAAAAGTATTTCTCTACCAGTTCCTCCAGTTCATCCTGTTGAGGTGACGCATCGGGAGGGCAGAACAAGTTGCACATGATCTGGTACCGAAAGGACGCCCTGTCCAGCCGGAATGACTCACTCTTGGAGAGAATGGGTGATTGACTGAGCCCGAACTTGTTGACCAGTTGAATGGCGTCCTTGGATATGCCTCGACGCAGCGACTCAACGGCAGCATACGTTCGGCTCAGATCTGCATAGTCAGACAACGAGAGTTTGTTGAGCGATGCCAGGGTAGCAGCTGGGTCAGGTACAGCCGCCTCAAAACGTGGGAGGAACTGTGATATAGCTTCGTGATCTCCAGGCTTGATTTGCTCCGACTCCCGTAGCGTTACAGCGAAGGGAAGGACATGTTCCGGGATCTGCCTGGTGAGGATGCCGCCGGCGACTGAATGAAGGTTGTTCCTGAGTGCAGTGTAAAAAACATGATGGCTGAGGATTGTCATGCCAAGCTGCCGAATCGTACCCAGATGCCCTAGGATTTGAGAGACAACGTGGAGTGGCAGGTTCTCAAGCGGATAGGCCATGGTGAACACGGTTATCAACGACTCTTTTGGTGATGACGAGTGTCGCTTGTGGAATATTAATATTCCTCAAGGCCGAGTCACAATTTCTCTCCCTCTCCTCCGTGCGGGGAATGAGAGACGTCGACCAATGATGACTGTCACAGGTGCCAACGTAAGGGGTCTGTAAGGCAATGAGGCCAGCAACAGACATGATGCAAGTTGTTACTCACGTGTCGCTGCAGCAAGTTTCCAGAGGTATTATTAACCGAGTAATGTAGGCCATTGGTCTTATGTGTAGGTAGAGGAGTGTTGGGGTTGTGATGTTGTATGCGGTGGGTGAATGCAGCATCCCAAACAAGGTAACGAATGAACATTTATTACCTGAAACAACCTCGCATCTGGTCTTTTGAATCCAAGGCAGGACTTTTAACGTGATTGAAGAATATCTCACGTCCGGTTGCGTTGGGCGCCCATCCACCCATACCTGGCAGCAAAGTTGGAATCATGCCTATGGTTGCCTCAATCTTCTCTCAATCGCGAGAGAACTACAATAAAGCACCAGGACTGAGCAGCTTGCTCACGAATATTTATTACAAATTCAAGGCCTCAAGGCGATGTCATTGCTCTCGACCACAATCACTCCATAGTCCTCCTTGGCTGAGCTTGATTCTCAATGACAGCCCCCTTGTCATCATCAGGGTACACGCCTTCGAGATACACAATGGCACCTTCAGGAACAGCACCGAGATATTCAACGACTACAGCCGTTACGAGAACAGCCAAGTGGTCGCGAAACAAGCTCAGGTGGACTATGACATCGAGGCAGCCAGCGAGAACATGTAACTGAGACATAAGTAGGTAGTCACGTGAGAAGCCCCAAGCCAATATGTCTTGTTATGCTTAATCGCATATTAGCTTGTCCTCTTTCAGTGAAAAATCCCAACCCATTTCAATCCTATCTCAACATACCCACCAAGTAGTGAAATATCGCAACGCGTTCCACTTTGGCTACGATGTTGCCCCCAGCTTTGGTCAGCGTGTACCGAGAGTACAAAAAGGACACCAACTCGATTGCTTCGTGGCTTGCTTCTACAGCGAAGGAATGCGGATATCCTCCTGATCTACTGTCGAACACGCCTTATCCACAACAGCAACAACAACAACAACAACAACCCGCCAAGACCGGACGGCTTAAGGGAAAAGCAAGAAGCGCAGCCAAGAAGAACAAGGGCAAAGGAACGAGACCAGAAACAACTTGGGTGCCTCGATACATCATTTCCATCAATGATTTCATCTCTCTGGCTGAACACATATCTGCTTCCAAAATCCCGGCTCTTTCGGTTCCAGAGGCATTCTTCAACACTCTTCGCCGAGTTATCGCTGTGAGGTCCAGCTTCAGCGAAAACCTATCTCGCCATGGAGCAGAGCCAGATGTCAAGTCAGACGCAAGACATTCCTACTTTGTGGGCATTCTTGAAAAGGTCGACGAGGTGCTGAAACCTTTCAAGCCTCCGACTGCTTCTAGCTCATCCGATGCCGTCGACACTCTGACTAATCAGTTTGATGCCCTCGAGGTTTATCAACCATCTCAAGACTTCCTCGACGCCCCGGACATTCCAAGACCCCAGGCAGCTGGCCAAGATGCAGCTATCTACGAGGCTGATCCATCACCGACACTCGAAGACGCCGTGGTTGCTTTCGCCATGATGTGCAAGGATCTATCGCAGATTCGGGAGTTCATTTCGTCTCTTTGGTCACTTCTCGTGAGCCCGGATGATGATGAAGATGAGGATGAGGATGAGGATGATGATGAGGGTGAGGGTGAGGGTGATGATGAGGATGATGATGAGGATGAGGATGATGATGAGGATGAGGATGATGATGAGGATGCCGGACTTGACCCGGCCGTGGTAGCCGTGGTGACCAACACGGCCATCGAGTTCGCGGCAAACATCATAGAGGACATGTTGCCCATCTTCAAGGAACATGGCGGTGCCTTCGTCATCTGTCAACACTACATGACCCGCCTTCTAAGCCCAAAAGACGAAAGCCTCGAAGAATTTCGCAAACGGATGAGTGAGTCATCAAGCCAGGATGAACATTACGATCTCAGCGATTCCTGCTACTATTTTGTCGGTTCTCTCCTCCATACTCTTGCTGCCGTTCCCTGGCAGGGGAGTGCCGGTCTCTATCCAAAAGGACATTTTGGGGTCTATGATCCCGAAAGCGACAGGACGTCCAAGACTGGGCAGCAAAAATATGAAGAAGACACCATCATCATTGGCGAACTTTACATGGAAGCTTTGGCGCTTGTTCATCATATCCCCGACTACCCTATTACGGACGAGTTCGTTCGGGGCGTGAAAGAATTCAAGGAGACCAATGAGATTCCTTTCAGTCTCATCTTTGCGGCCCAGGTCAACCTTGATATACATCATACCGTCCGGGGCTATGCTGAAACCTCGGTCTCAACCCTTCTCGAGCGATTGGCTACCATGAATACTCCTTTGCAGTCGACTATCGACTCTCACAAGAATCTCAAAAGCCCTCATTGGTCATCCTCCGATGAGGACTGGCTGCAGGGGACTTCGGAGAGAATTGAGTGGTTCCTAAAAGATCCCATGTACGAAGTCAAGACACGTATTGCGGGTCGTGATCCAAAGGCGCAAGAATTAGTCAGGGCAACTGAGAAGCATCTCCTTCTGAGAAGGTCTCCAATCGTTGCTGGGCTGGTTCTGTATCATCATCGAACTGAGGTGCATGAGCTCGCCGTTGCACTTACCAATGCCTGGGGCTCAATTATTCTGCCAGCACATTTGTATAACGCTGCGACAGAGGCGGGCTATTCTGGTTGTTGCTGGCTCGATATGGAGTATCTTTTCGCTCTCCATGGCGAAGAACAATTCTTTGTTGGGGGGCGGCCTGACAACACTGCCGACTATGTCACCCGATTCATGTTGCAGATTGGCGTTTCTGCATCTGTCTTTACGAACCGGAGACGCCGTTCCAAGAAGTTGAATATCGATGATTTCTCCCGACGAGGTACGAGGTTCCTCAAACCACGTACTCCAATCCACGACAGTCTTCGGGCGCGATACCAGAAGAACATGAACCGGATGAATTGGTCCCCAGAAAGCATTGAGGAAATTCTCTCGCGTGCGCAAATGCAACAAGGTGGCACAGCATCCAGTCTTAAGAACAAGGGACCGGGGGCTACAAAGGCTGTTCGTATCGCACTGATTGAATTGCTGGGACATCTTGGTGATGCAATGCAGTCTGAGGTCCAGGAGCTTGCCTTTCCATACATGCTCATGCATATAACTAACTGGTCGTTCCTGAAGGGTATGCAAGAGGCGTATGATCCGGTTCTCCGAAGTTTCTTTGGGTCGACATACATGCAACATGAATGGCAGTTGCCTTTGATAATCGGCCACATATTAGCTCTGGCAGATGGCGTGGCGGGCGGGGACGAAAGCGTTTTGGAAATGGCGGGTGTCATGCTGGACAAGATGCAAGAGATGAAGGTAGTTGCCACTGCCGCAACCCAGATGTATCGGCTCTGTGGGCGCGAATACGAAGTTTCGCAGAAACAGCTTGCAGTGCTTGTTGGCATGAGCTTGGGCTGGATATTTGATGAGGATGGGGATGAGGATGAGTATTGGGAGGACGATGGGGATGAGGATGAGTATTGGGAGGACGATGGCGAGTTTGATCAAGAGGCATTGACTTGGTCACGGTAGCCACCATGGGGGGGCGTTTGAGACGGAAAGCACAAAAAGATTTGTTAATGAGGAAAAAATTTGAGAAATACATGGCTGCTGCTTCTGATAGACGTTCTTTACTTTGCGTCTTTCTTGGTTGTCGTATTCTCAAAACTTGGGAATGCGTCTAGCTATTAGGCAGAAAATTGAATGGCCCTGACTTTGCTGTTGTTGGAACCAGTGTCTTCCTCTTCTTCCTCTTCCTCTTCCTCCTCCTCTTCATCATCATTGTTGGCTGAAGCACCGTTGTTACCAGTAGCGTTCTCGTTGGCTGCACCATTGTCGGCCGATGCGTCATTGTTAACGGCAGCATTGTTGTTGGCTGCGGCGTTGTCGTTGGCGGCACCGTTGTCGTTGGCACCAGCATCGTTGTTGTTAGCAGCACCGTTGTCGTTGGCAGCATTGTTGTTGTTGGCACCACCATTGTTGGCATCAGCACCGTTGTTGTTGGCAGCATCGTTGTCGGCAGCATCATCAGTGGTATTGTTCGCACCTCCAGCGTTGCCACCCGCCATCTGAACAGGGACAACACCACCAAAAGGACCAGCGCGAGCAGGGTTCTGGCAGCGGACAAGGCAAACATTGTCCTGGCCGGCAACAGTGCCAGTGCACTCCTGATCAGCGGGGATAGATGCAACGAGGGGAAAGTCAGAGGCCTCGCCATCACGGTTGCGGCCACGCTCGTTGCCTTCAACGTTCTGCGTGACGGTGATGTCGGTCCAGCTCTGACCAGTGCCGTCATCGTTGATCATACAAGTATAAGGCCCAGCGCCGTCGCTGTTGACCTGGTGGAGCGTCATGGTGAGCTCGCCGCCCTGCGTGACCTGGGGCAGATCATCATTGGTCTCAGCTAGGATGGCTGAGGTACCAGCCTCAACATCGTTGTCACCGCCGCCAAGGGTCTCGCCGACGGTCTCGGCCGAGTCACCACGGAAGCGGGTGGCATCCTGCTGGAAGGGACGGCGGCGCGTGCCGTCACGAGGCGTAGTGTTGTCGACGCCGAGGGCCATACCCGAGCCACCAGAGTCACCAACTGCGTTGGTGATGACGCTGTGGCCGGCGGTGAGCTGAGCCAGGGCCAGGAGGGTCCAGGTGATGGCGATCTTGACGGAAGGCATGTTGATCTGATTGTTGATAGTGTTGAAGTTTGTAAAGAAGTATTATCAAAGGATTGGTAAATGAAGACCTGTCCGGCAGGGAAGAAGAGTAGCTTGGTAAGAGACTGGAGAGAGAGCTAAGGCTGATGATGATGATGATGAGCTGGATAATTCACTGAGAACCAGCCCATGATTTATAGTCTATCGACATGGCAACCACAACATCTCTAGACACGAGCTCACCACACCAAGACACCTGAAGCCATCGCCAAGCTCCCCAGCCTCAGAATCCAACCTCATGAGGCAGCTTCCCTCCACCGTCGAAGCGCCCTTCCCTCATGTGTGAGGGTGCATTCGAACTTCGCCACACTGAATGAGGTTATCGACGCGAGCTGGAAGGGCTGAAATCAAACGAAACGCTAGACTAGTCTGCGCGGCCAATCGCGACTCAATACTGACGCGACGCTGACTGTTTCGAACCGGGTTTGAGTAACAGGTTGTTTCCGGAACTTTGAAGATCCTGCGTGGACGGACCGCCAGAGGGCCTTGGCATGGCCCGAATTAACCGACAGAACGTTCTTTGTAGGCACTTGACTCTGACCGAGAAGTTGTCTGTGAAAAGTTTTGTTGCTTTTGTTCCCCATGTCTGGACGGTTTCTTTCTTCACGGTCAGGAGCTAGCCGGGTGCCCAATGATACGGCTTGGCTGGGTTTCAAACCGCGTCTGGGTTTACGGCCTGAGTCTGTGAGAGTCGTTCCGTTCCCCTCATGGAGGCTTAGCAGCAACTTTTAAGTCTCTTGTTCTTCTCTATCATTCGTTGACTGGTCTAGCCGATTGATATCGGACATCTAAATCGCCATCTTGGGATGTCCATCGGTTATACTCATGTGATACCTACCTACCCAAAGCATCCTTGTCAGATTCCAAGAGCCAGTCGGAAAACGCTGTCACTTGATCGAGAGGCTGCAGTGTTTCCTCGGCTTGAAAACACCCGGACCCCTCCTCGCCAGGGCGCTAACGGCATCCGCCTATTTAGGCGACTCAAACAAAACCACCTTCGTCTTCTTTGCCCTTTCCTCAAGCTCCTGTTTTGTATGGAGTCCCGCGAGTTCAGTACTGAGGGTGGCGCCCTTGGCAAAAACAGCGAGCTCACTCGACTTCCAGACATCGATAGTATATGATTGCCGGTACGAAAAGTAGATGGTGAATACCAGAATAAACACGGCCGTGATCTCCTGGAGGCAGTGTAGGGTTATCCAAAGCCACACCACTTTGTAGACTGTGGTGGATGATAGCACAGTGCCATTCCCTTTCACCTCACCATCGGAACCGCGACGCAGAGCATTGCTCATACTTGCGGCAACGTTCTTGAAGATTGGTTCGATGTCGTCGGTCTCCCAGAGCACCTTTGCTGTACTAGGGCGATAGTCTTCCCATTGCCTTTCACCGTTGGAAGAAGGGGATAGGTAGAAGCCGTTAGGAATGACCCAATCTTCTACAGCTTGGGTGCAATTTTCTCTGTTCAGGCAGGTGGCGAAAAACGTCTGCATGTAGTAGCTGATCCCATAGACGGCCGCTTCAGAGACATTCCATCCACTCGTTCCGTCAGCATCGCGAAGTCGTAGGTCTGATCGGCTTATGAATGAATCGTGAGGGTGGTAGGCCAGGCTCTTCAATACTTTCTCTGATAAGCCATCACTGGCCTGGAGGAGCAAGCTCAACGACGCCCAGGATTCCGGGTCCCTCACCACGTCCTTCCGCTTCTCTGAGGTGAAGCTGATCCGACTGTTGTTGTACTTTGCATTCTCATAACGCCGGACGCAGTAGTAAAGAGCACATTCAGAGGCGATGACTCCAAGGCTTGGCCAGGTGTCATTCGAGTTTGAGTCTGGCTTGGTGGCTACTTTGATGATTGTCTGCGCCCAAATGAGAGTGTCAATATCACTCATGGCCACGGTCTTGCTGGGGTCTGCCGTGCCGCTCATTGCCATGTACACCATAGGGCCATGATCGTCGTCGATGTTGTTCAGGAATAGACCATTTGGTAGCGAAGACTCAGTGCTGTTCGGTTCAACCCGCGCAAAGCTCTGGTCGAACTTGAGGTTATTATAGAGGCCCCCGTTGCTTAGTGTATTTGTCTCGAGGTAATCCGTTATATTGGAGCACAAACTACACACCGACAACGACTCCCAGTCCTCAAAGACGCATTGAGACCCCTGGCAGGAGAACGGGGTCTGCTGTTGAATTGCCTCAGCATCTGCCGAGAACCCAAATGCGATGGCAGCTTGCATCTCGAAGTCGGCGTTGGCATAGACATCGGGGCCAATCAAATCAACGCGGCCATCTTCATTCACTATGCACAATCAGTAAGAAATACTTCGCAGATTGGAAAAGGAAAAAAAAAAAACCCATACCCTGAACGCCAGACAGTCCAGAGAGCCTGATCCCGCGAGAGTATCGTGATGCATACGAGATGCTGGCTTCACCGAAGCTTTGCCTCTCGTCAAAACTAATTAATTTCTGTGCAAAGGGGTCCATGGCGACAGCTAGACACGTAGCTACAGCGCCAATCTTGACTATAGTGCTGGAAAACACGTCAGGCAAAGTTCTGTTGCCAACAGGTAGGTCTAACAATGGACCCAAAGAGTCAGCACTTACCCGCCGCGAAAGTGGTGACAAATATCGTCTTTGTTATCGTTGAAGCCTGACCTTCGACGGGATAACCAAGCCAGAAGATCGCGAAGGCGGTGACCACAGCGCAAGCTCCTAAATAGTAGCCGGAGGCTCCCTTGAAGCCCGCGACTCGCGTCCGAGACTGTCTGAAAGTCATACAGACATCGTGACTTTTCAGAAAACAGAATCCAATTTTGCTGGCTGAGACATGCCCCGATGACCAAGAGTAGGAATACGCCATTGGCAGTCGAGAGGGCAGATATTTTTGCGTTGAGAGTTTCATCGTTGCCGTTTACGGGTTTACCATTTGAACCCTTCAGCACGAACATCATGCTAACGACCAAACCGATGGAAACAAGCATTGACAAAATCTGGAACCACCAGGGCTTGATCAATGAAGAAAACAGTCCACTACACCTTCTTTTCGAGGCCATGGTGAATGATAGGTAAAGGTAGAGAGAGGAAAGCCTTCTGAGTTGAGCGTGTGAGTATTGTAGAGTTTATCAAACAGGTCCTTGGCCAACTGAAGTACCCTATATATGCCAACAAGGCAGCGTGTGGGAAAAGATCAGGCAATTCAGAATTCTGCATATTGAAGCGCTGTGGCGTCGTGGTAATTCTAACAGGTGCTGTTGGAGGTACGAAAATAGCCGCTATTGGATAGGAAGTCTGGAAGCAGGCTGTATTTAGATCAGGCTCTGCTATTCTCGCCTGCATTGAGACACGGTCTGAATATGGTACGCGTCTCTAGCGGCACGGCGTTATTGGCTCTCCAACCCCATCCATCTTGTGCTCGGGGAGCCGGGCCTCGCCAAAGAGACAGCCCAGGCCCATGCAGCCGCCAAGTAGCAGCCACCAAGTACTTGGCACATCTAAACGTACTTTGAGCGTCTAATTATTTAAGAAAAAGAAACTAAACGGAAAGGTGTTACCTCGAGATCACGTATTTTGGCAGCCCTTTCACGGCGAGCTGAGCCTCCACAACAGTGCACCAAGAATCGGCATGGCTCCAATATGCAGAAAGCGACAACTCGGATTGGATGGTCATTGTTGCCTCAAGTTCAGCTATCTCTTGGCTATCGACTTGGCCCTGCACTCTGTTATTGTATATTCCGCCCTTCCCTCTCCACATCTCGGCGACCAAGTGTCCAATACCCGGAACCAATACCCGGAAGCACCCAGACTAGAATCGTAACCGAGACCGGTCTCGGAACTGCCTTTGCGGAGCGTCACCATCGACAGGATTATCGGCCATTTCGCTATCCCCTATGGGGCGAGGCTGTCTACCTACCCTCTTCCGAGTCATCATCGAGCTGTCGTTGTTTCAAACGCTGGCCGATGGCCCGATATTGTAGAATTGTTGCCACGGGAACTTTGAGGGAGAATATGGGGATACATCGACCTCGAACTTGATACCAAGTCTGCTTTTTTATCTCCGAAACCGGTTTTATTGGGCTAATTCAATCTCACTCACACTTCAACTAATAGACTGGCAAATGTAGGACAGTAATTTGAGAATGAACAAGCGCATAATAAGAAGTCATTTAGAGGTAACAAGGACACTAGTTCACCTTCCCCTTCCTTCAACTCTGAGCAAGAAACAAACTCTATTCATTCAATTCGCACATAACGCAAGCCATGCCCCTAAACCAAGCCCATGTTCAACAACCTATTCCCAAACTCAACGACGTAGTAATCTCCGTAAACAAGGCCATGATTGCTGTACCGCCTTCTTGCATTTTCGTTATTGTTCGCTGTACCATGTTTCAAGATAGCCTCAAATGTCTGTCCAGCACGTACATCTTCGGTGTGACCGTTTGAACAATCCTCTCTTCCGAATCGTGCCTTTTCAACAGACAAGGAAAGATCAAGTGTATCTTTCACAATGTCAATAGCCGCCTCAAAGAAACGACGAGATAAGGCATGCTCATATTGCGCAGTAAGAATCTGTGATAATAGCAGCATTCCGTTCGCGGCAATCACACCAGCAGACGAGTCTCGCAACGGCTCAGAGGGATTTTGAATGGGGGCATCAAAGTCCCAGAGTGGGACAAATCTCCCTTTGGACTTATTCGGATTGCCCTCGAGACCAAGGTTGATCCTAGAGAGCTCTTTCTTGACTGGAACTTGGACGCAAGATGGAGATGTCTCGAGTCGATATAAAAAGTACTCAGCCAGCCCACAGGCAGCATCAAGGAATATCGTGTCTTTTGTCCAGCGATAGGTTTGCGCGTACCCTAGAATAGCCCAGGCTTGACCCCGTGACCATGTGGACTCATTGGAATACCCTTGAGCTGTTCGTTGCCACTTCAGATCTCCAGTCTGCGGAGCGACGTTTGCGACATGACATGTTGAGTAGAGCTGCCCTTTGTAGCCATTTCTGACCAAGGACCTCGCCATCTCAGGCCGTAGATGGGTTTTGAGTAATGTTCTCGCATGCGATGCAGCGATGTAAGCGAGATGACTCTCTCCACTCTGAGCAGCGGCATAGAAGAGTAAATCCAGGTTACACATGCTGTCAATGATGATAAGAAGGTTCTCCTCCATATCCGTTACAATCATGTCCTTCTTCAGCAAGAAATCCCAACTGCGAATTGCCCTTGCGGGGGGGATGTAGCGAGTGGCTAAACTATGAGCAGCCTGCATGATAGATTCGAGGCTGCGCTGGCTGCCGAATAATTCCCAATCTCGTTGCAACGCTGGCATGACAATGAAGCCAATATCGTGTGTATCAATTCTTGTGCCCATGGCGTAGAGAGGTTCCGCCCAGGTCTTGCAGAAATGCTCTAAATTGGCGCGTATCTCAGTCACCTTCGGTCTGAGACTATCCCCAGTTCCCAATGACTCCGGATGCTTGATGCTCCGTTCAAGAAGGGCATAGAGTGTACCGGGGAAGAAACCGCAAGTCCAAAACTCAGGTTCTCGCATCTCCCATTGCCCGTATTTAGTGCCTTCTTGCGGGACTATCTCAGGGAATGTAATGGGTTGCCGTAGTGGCCCGTTCGGGGAGGGATTGAGACGTCTAGCTGCAGTCCGACAGGGCTTGGCGAAAATGTTCTCCTCAAAGAGCTCACCAAGGTACTTATAGAGGCTTGGCCGATGTCGCAAGTCCTCGGCGTCCTTGGAGTTTGAAGGTCCATCTGACCAAGACGTCTCGCTTTGGATGGATCGTTCACCCGGTGTCGAGGGTGACACGGAATGCTCCAAAGAAGGGCTGGCATCTCCAGGTATCGTAATTGTGCAAGAATAAGTGGTATCCAGACCTGTGTCCGAGTCTAGAATCCCATGATGTGTGTGCGACATGGTGGAAGATACTGTGATGGCACTTGATGAAAACAGGGTTGTTGGTGTAATCAAGCTAACTTCAGGCAGTTCTGATTTTGTAGTCGATAGCTGGCTACAGGAGACATGATGATCCTTCCGGCAGGGAACTTCACTATCCCGCCCGAGATAGTCCGTTAATCCACAGAAGAATCGGGCGCCGGACCATCTCTCAATTAATGAGTGTCATCTACGGGGTACTAACTAACCCAGCAAAGAAGGGAGATGTCCCGCCCTCCGAGGACGATCCTCCACTCCATGCTGGCGGGAGAGTCAGATGGGAAGCCATCGCAATTCACCGATTAGACGAGTTCCTTTAGGCTATCTTACTTGTATATCTACTCATTCACAAAAGCTCTCAGCCAGCCACGACTCAGGCAAGTAAATTCAGCCAAGTTCTCAAGCCACAACCTATCAACTAACGATTCATCCGATACCATCAGCCCTGGTTTATGAGACCTCCAGAGAGTCCTCGCTCGTAGCGACTATCTTTATTTGAGTGGGGCGCTTCTCCCACATCTCCTTCATTTCGTCGTGATCCATGTTCTGACTTGATACACCAAATACCCCCGTCGTGAAGATTATAGGTTCGGTCCCCACTTCTGGTTCTTTCAGCGTAGTTGGCCCGATGCTATATCTAATGGAAGGAATGAAGGTTCTCTGCGTGACCAAGTTTGTGTTTGGGTCGGCTTCGATCAGCAAAGACTCGCCTTTGTACTTGGCTTCAGCTGTCAAGCCAGTGGTAGCTGGATCGGATGTTATTTGCACAGCACCACTGCATCCAGCCTGAGACATGACCAGAATGCCTGATGAGTCGGAGAAGCAACCATTCATCCCATCGCCAGTGGCTTCTTTGGGAATATGATAACCAGTAGTAGACAGCGCAGATATTGCGAAAGACGCATCAACCAGTTGAATACCATCTAACCACGGAACAGTGCTCAAGCAACTCAGTCCCGTTACTTTGTGCAACCGAATATGCCACCCTTGGAAGTGTGGAGTCAACGGAACGAGAATAGTCTCAATCTCCACGTCGAGTTGTTTGAAAGGCCGCCAGACACTCGATATTGCAGGGACCTTGTGTGAATCTCCCTGAGAGCAAACGAGTACAGTCTGAAGTCTGACATTGAAGGGCTGCCACCGAACTCTCCACGACTCCCCACCATCCAAGGTGATGGCAAGTGTACTGTCTGGTGCAAGTTGGTGTAGTTCCAGGCCTGAGGGTACGCTGAATCCAAAAGCGGAGGAGTAGGCGAACTTGCCGTATTTGGCTTCTCTGGCCTTGAATTTTTTGGTTGTCATTTGCCCCGATGATAAGAGGTAGTGGTGTTCATGAGAGTTGCAGAGAATGTGATGAGCAGGCCAGATAGGCTGAACAAAGCCCGGATGGCTGACCTGAAGCGGTTTGCTCATGCTCAACTTCGACATGGGATGGGGCTCCTCCTTGCAGGTCCAGAAATCGTGGTCTTCAGGCAGACCTACAACGACGAAACTCTTCAAACACCAGTAGACCGACTGTCTTGAGTTGTAGTCCTCGGCCATGTACATGTTGGGATAGGCAAATCCAATGTTCATGGTACCATCAGAATTAAAAATCTCTGGCTTCTTTGACCACCAACGGAGGTGCCGCAAAAGCATGCCCTTTACGGAACCCAGACTTCCCACAGGACCAAGGAGTGGGACATCAACGAGAGCAAGGGCTGCCCAGAAAGCTCCGAATGCGAATCTATAGGTCATGCTGCGGCCGAATGGTATAGCGGCTCCTTGTCTCAAGTTAGAGTTACAGAGGAAGATGGTGGTGGATGGGTTGAATACCATTGACATCAAAGTACCTCCAGTATTGGGAGGCAAACTCGGCTGCTTGTTGTCGGTACATTTGAATCCTTTCCTCATCCCCTTGAGCAAATCGGATGTAAAGTAATTGCGCAAACTGAATAGCGAAGCTTCCGGAGTAGTAATCTGCCTGCTTTCTCTCGCCTCCCCAGAGGCCATCAGAGGACCAGCCTTGACCAATGTAAAATCCGTCAAGTACTGCAAAGTCCTCGTCCACCATACGTCTCAGCTCGGCTTTTGGCACTTCAAGAACCTTTACAAGCACCAGGTTGACTAGAATCCGAAACCATCGCCAATTATTCCTCGGCATGTTATGGTTGTTGATTTGCCGGAGCCATTTCGTGAGGTTGAGTTTCGACTCTTTACCCAAAAGACGCATCATGGCATCAGGGGCGGTCAGTAGTGCAAACGCAATCGACTCCATCTCAACCATGCGCTGGTCAAAAGGTCCAACATCACCCCAATACTCGGAACTAGAAGGGTCCACGCCGGCTTGGATACCTTGGATCCAGTGGTGAGCCTCGCCAATGCCGCTGCCCCCGTCGCCGCCTACCAGAGCTTGGACAGCCCAGAGGGGGCGGGCAAACCCCTCGAGTTGGGCGGCAACATCGTCAAAGGCTGCAGCGGTAGAAGGAAATAACTTGACACGGGCATTAGCCGGAGATCTGTATACTCCAAGTGGTTGTATGAGGGCGGTGGCTGCTCGAACAAGGTCGGAGCGATCCCGGAATGGGTTATCAGTGAAGCCAGCGAGCCCGGCCATGACAGTGCAATTTGGGAAACCTGATGAGAATACACAAGAGGGTTAGTGAGATAACGTGAGTTTATCGCTTTGTGGCAAAGAGATCATCAGATTCAATAACGGAGCACGGCTAAGATCATTCGGGGTTCGGGCTATGTCTGTCCGAGTTACCGAGGTGGTGATCAATATGGCTCCAGGCCATGTCACACAGTTGGAGGATTACCTCGATTGAAGAATAAGGCAGTGACCAAACCCTGGGGTAAAAATATTGCTATCCGTCATTTGAACATCAGTACGTACCTGGGTCGGTACCAGTCAGGGGGAGGGTTCCTCGAGCGGGGGTTCGGCTCCTCGGGGCAATTGAAGCGGACGACGGATAAATGGACCCGGGACCGCCTCAAGTCCTTTATCGCTCCTCCGAAACAACATGACAAAAGTTCACTAACCTTGGACCACGTGAATATCCGCTTATCTTACGAAACACCAATGGATAATGACGGGCCAGATGCCTCCACTCGCCCCGACGAGTCCACTGGAGGGGGCCCTGATACGAGCCTTGCCTGCAACTGTTGTCGGAAGCGCAAGCTTCGATGCTCCAGGGAAACTCCAGCATGCGAGCATTGCCGAAAGACGGGTAAGTCAAGATGTGCCTCTCACAAAGTCTTTCGATATCTGACGTGTGTAGGATATGAATGTGTTTACGAGTCGAAGCGTGCAAAGCCTGGAATGAAGACTGGGGCAATCGAGAACCTACACAGAAGGCTTGGTAAATATGGTGTGATGCACGGGTTGACTTGTTCAAGCTGACAGATATCATTAGACGCATTAGAACGATCCTTTGCAAGCCAACAGGAAGCGCTCAATAAATTACAAACTGAAAAGGATCTTAGTGGTGACAGAGGTTCTCATCGAGAACAGACTGCAACTTGCAACAGCAATCTCTTGTCCCTTGCTCAAGAGATATGCAAGCTCAGTGGAGCATCACTAACGTCTTTGTCAGCGCTAGGAGGTGACAATATCACTCACAAACGGCGTCGAATCAACAGTGATGTTGGACATCAACCTCTTCATACGCACAGTTTCCAGTCTCTACCTGATGACAACGTCTTAGAACAGGTCATCAGTGCCTACTTCTCCCACATACATCCATGGATCCCAATGATTCACGAGGCTCGATTTCATAGGCGCATCCGAAATGATGTAGGAAAAGACAGTTTGCATTTGGTCTTGCAGGCAATGGTCCTAACCGCATCACGATATGTCTCGAGCAAGGCTGTTGCGGATATGGCGTTGAGATTCACTAAGGATCTAGAGGACCTCAGGGACTGGGTTGTAGCCAAAGCTACAAAGAGCATGTCGGTTGAGAATCTGCAAGCACTTATAATCATCTGCTTCAACGATGTAAGTGCCCATTTCTCGATTGCTCTTTTCAGAAAACTGACTGACCTTGTTCTAGATCGGCAACGGCGAAGCATCCCAAGCATGGTCACTCGTCGGGGCCTTAACCCGGATCGTCGAGTATCTACAATTAACAATCGAGGATGACGAAGTTGATCGACCCTCTTTTTCGCAGCCTTACGCATCCTTGGCACCCCCGCAGGGTTGGACCGAGGCTGAAGAGCGAAGGAGGGTATTTTGGTGTGTCTTCAACTTGGATCGCTTCTGCTCTGTGACAACGGGCTGGAACACTAGTCTCACCTCTGATGACGTCAATCGCCGCCTTCCATGTGATGGAATAACCTGGAGAAAGGAAGATCCCGTTTCTACACCCTACTTTGGCATATGGGATAAATCTGCCGGGCGCATAGGAAATCCCATCGCGTTCCTCCCTGCACATCCAATCCCTCCACACGCTAGCGCAGACGACGAGGGCCGCACCCCATCTGAAGCAGGAACATCACCAGGAGCAGCATCTACCGTCGACATGTCAACCGTGGGCGCCTTTGCCTACTGCATCGAGGCCACAGAGTCTCTGAGCAGAGTGACTAGTTATTTCCTCCAGCAGAGGGTCAACATCAAGGACCAGAAGGATCTGAGCAGCTGGTTAACACGATTCAAGGAGCTTGATGTCCGCTTGGTTCACTGGAAGATGTTGCTCCCGAGGAAGTGGAAGGTCAACATTACACAGCAGTCATCAAGAATGGATCCGAATCTAACCCTAGCCCATGTCACACACAACGCATCCATGATTCTTCTTCACCAGCCCATCGCCTTTCCTCCGCTGAATTGGCCGTTCCGGACTAGGTTGCCGAGTCTCTGCAGCGTTGACACGTGTCAGGCGGCCGCGGTCGAGATTGCAACTATCACGGATCATTATCTCAACAACTTGGCCGAAACGGGACCTCTCAATAACCAATTCGCCTTTTGCGTGTATATTGCTGCCAGAGTATTGCTTCTATACTGGCGCTATAGCTCGGTCGATGGTCTATCGCCCGAGTTCTGGCTGTTGATCCAGAGCTTAGAAGCCATGTCGAAACGATGGGTGGGACTTCTTGGTCCTCGAGAGAACCTGGCTTCTAAATATTCGACGACTCTTACTCAGTTACATACTCGGTGCACCCAAGACGAATCGTTCGCGATCAGTATTCCGGCATATACGACCGAGGTAAAGCATTCCAAGGCACCTCCAAAGATTCCATCTCCAGGCCCGGATGGGGGTCCATCGGTTCAAAGTGAGACTCCAAACGTTTCAAGCCCACAGTTACGGACCGCTTACGGCGCTACGGAACCTGGGTCCCAGTACACACCGGTCAACGTTTCCTCCAAAGCTTACTCTCTAAGCCATTCCACAGAGCCTTATAGCAGCAATTCGGGCGGCGGTGGGGAGCTAGGAATGATCTCGCAGATGCTGTTTGATGCCCAATTTGCGGACATGGACCGGGTGATTAGCTTTGACGACGGTATGTTTGAAGGGGTCGGTGACATGTGACGACGGGAGAGTAATCCTATTCAACTGGGTATCAAGATCAATCTACCAATGCGGCAGTTTAACGGAGGAGGTTTCATATTACCTAGGTACGCTCCTTGAACATTGCATCTCAACACTATATGCTTGTTTTTCTTATCGATGCCAATGACGGCTTTGAAAGAACCCATCAGCCAGAATAGTCTTGAGGCTGATCAATAACCTTACCAGCGTAAGAATAAAGTTTCCTGTGAGAACGGTCCTGTATTCTTTGTGGCAGTTTGAAGCCTGACCCTTTAGGGTATACTGAGCGAATGGACAGATAACAGTTATATGATGGAAATATAGTGGTCTGTTTCCAAAAGGCCGGCCATTGATGAGAAATGCCATCTTCTTGTCGCTGTATGTAGGTAGGGTGGCACCACCGCCCCTGCCCATAAAGAAACGGGCCAATCGAACGAGGTGTAGCAGGTGGGGACCAGAGATAAAGCGGCGAGGTTATGAAATTTATCCGATTACACAAATGCTGTATGATATAATTATGCACACTTTCGAATGTTTAGTGAACATCATTCCATCCTTTCGATCTTTGATGAGTAACTTGGGTCTATGACATTCTGGCACTCAAAGGAATACCTCGCTTCATGCAGTCAGCATGATAACTCAGCTAAGGCACCGGAATTTTCACCCCATCGACTGACAAACTCACGAATGAATGAATTCAAACAAACAGACAAGATATATAAACTCCAGAAGAGACTGCGAGAAAGAGACAGATCTGACATCTGCTGCTACCACATAACTCGATATTCACCCAATCTGCTCGACACCAAGTCGCATATCTTTTTCCCGCACAATGGCTTCCCCTTTTAAAAACATCCTGGTCATTGGAGCCACAGGCTCTATCGGTTCCGTTGTTCTCAAAGCGCTCGATCGAGGAACCCACTTTCGTCGTTACTGCTCTGCAGCGATCCTCGTCCAAGGGGAAACTCCCGTCCGGTCTTAATATCATCGTCATTGATGATTCCTACCCATCTCAGGCCCTAGTTGACGCTTTCTCTGGCCAAGATGCCATCATCAACTGCACGACATCGCTTGCCGTTGGCGAACAACTTCGATTCATCGATGCGGCCGTTGCGGCCAAGGTCAAACGTTATGTTTCCTCTGAGTATGGCCTCAACAACAACAAGCCTGAGGCAAGAACGCTCAACTCGGTCTTTCGTGAGAAGGGCGAGATCCAGGATTACCTTCGTTCAAAGGAATTAACTGGCCTTGAGTGGATGGCCATTGCTTGTGGCATGTGGCTCAAGTGGAGTGCACAGCACGACTTTCTGGGGATGCATATCAAGGAGAAGAAATTTCTGGTCTGGGATGATGGCGAGGGTTGGTTTAGTACCACAACTGAGGAGAATACCGCTCTTGCCCTGGTGAATGCCCTAGCAAAGAAATGGAACGAAACAAAGAACCAGGTGGTATGGCTCAGCGACTTTGCCATCACTCAGAACATGCTGCTTGAGGCTATTGAGCGTATCAGCGGTCAAGAATATACCGTTGAAAAGATCGATACTCTCCGCTTCATAGAGGAAAAGCAGGCGGCCGTGGCTTCTGGAGACCCATACGCCGTATATGCCCTGATCGAAACTGGTTTTGTCACCGGCAAGTTCGGAGGT
This sequence comes from Fusarium sp. NRRL 66088, assembly GCA_013186415.1. Taxonomy (NCBI): domain Eukaryota; kingdom Fungi; phylum Ascomycota; class Sordariomycetes; order Hypocreales; family Nectriaceae; genus Fusarium; species Fusarium sp. NRRL 66088. The sequence continues at coordinate 26,495 of JABCKD010000929.1, read as the reverse complement.
CATCTAGAGAAAGAAGGACAGATCATGAATGAGCTCTTGGGCCTGCCAAAGAAGTCTCTGGACGAAGTTGTGAAGGCTGCTCTGGAAGCTGTCCAGGGAACCTAGTGGTATAGCTCATTACTCTATCTTGTGCTAAGGTTATAGAAGGCTAGATATTTAGGCTTTAACTACGTAAGATGCCCTTAAAATTCAATAACCTTCGATATATTACAAAGACCCTACAGTTGCACGACTGACTCTCACGCCCAGTGCACTAAGAACGAGAAAGTGGGTGTAGAATAATCAACTCTTTGAGGTGATCTAGAGACACACTTTTAGCTCACGGCTACGGGTGGTCACGAACAAAAATTGAATAAAAGCTTCTTAAATTGCCCAGTATAGTCATGGTTGGGTAGTTCCAAATGATAGATGTCACTCCCATAGGCCCTCCCCCCTTTGCTAGGTCACTCTCCTTAGGTACACTACTTGGAAAAGAGCTTCCCTGTCAGCTTTACAACAAATGCACCACGCTCAATGGTGTTGATAAAGATGTAACCCGACTTGAAGAAGGCATAAGAGGACCATGTTCCGACAAATGCGACCGAGCCACCGCCGGGCAAGTCGTCATCCTCAGGATAAATGTCAAACCAAGCGGCTTCATAGACACCAGCTCCGGTTGGATCCTCAGGGATAGAGCTGCCATCCAAGACACGTAGACCAGCACCGTAGTGAGACTGGTAAATGAAGTTGTCAATGACATACTGGTTGTGGTCAATGGACTTGGTGGGATGCTTGAAGAAACCCGTCTGCTTGGGGTTCTCGAGGTCTCTAATGTCCCAGATGAACGTCACTGGGAAGCCATCACCACCAGGGCCGTTGCCGTTCTGCTCATCGAGCTCATCGTCCAGAACAAGGAATTCTTGGTTCTGAGTGTCCAGGACCCAGCCTTGGTGGGTATAGGAAGCACCTTCGTAAGAGATGCGAGAGATGATGTTGGTGACGTTGGCCTTGTCAGTAACGTCGTAAATGGTGAGGGTGTCTTCGTTGTAGCCGTAGCAGATATCACGTCCCTGATAACGCTCGTCAGGTCCGCGGTAGACGAGGCACTGAGCATCGTGCACGTAGCCGTCACCCTTTGCACACCCAAGTGACTCGGGGTTGGCCGGGTCCGTGAGATCGAAGAAGTTGAGGCCTGACAGGCAGTTGGGGTCGGTTCTAGGCTGAGCGCCCACGGCGACACCATACTTGAGCTCCTCGTTGACCACAACATTGTGAGCACGACCAAGAGGTAGGAGAGCGCTGAAGTGGCTAGTGAGATCCTTCTTGGCGTCAAAGATGACCGGCTTGGCTGGGTCAATGTCGAGAAGCTTCTCAAGGTCAAAGATCTGAACGCCATGATCAACGGCCTCGGATCCAATGATGACATAGTTCTTGTATGTTCGGATCTGACGCCACTGAGAGGGCACAGAGTACTGGGGCAGACGGCCAAGATAGATGAGCTTGCCCTTCTTGTCAATCTCGGCAAAGGCAGTACCATCATACTGGCCAATGGCAACGAACTCGCGGCCATCGTCAGAGGTCCAACCCCACGATGAGGAGCCACGTCCTCCCGTGCTTCCAAGAGCAGCATGGCTCAGGAATGAATGGAGATCAGCCTAGGACAAAGTCAGAATATTTGACCTCGAGGCAAGACGGCACGAGTCTCAACTCACATTGTGGCATGCAAAGGTGTTGTTGCGATCACCCTTGATAGCCTCAGCAAAGCCATCGATACAGCGTGCGTAGCCAAGCTTTGGGTATTGTTCGCTTTGGAAAGCTCCGGCCTCTTCCTGTCGAGCCCACTCCTCCTAGATACGGTGTTAGATGTCGACCATGGATGTCAAAGATGGGGATATAACATACATTCTTAAGGGCCATGAGGTTGTTGTGCACAACCCCCGAGTCATAGAGTCTTGCCGCCTTGGCCTCATCTGGCTTGATCTCCTTTGCACTGGAAAGCGAGACTAGGGCAGCCAAGGCCCCTAGACCAACCGCGGCACGAACCATCTTGAGATTTGCAATGATAGATAGGCGGGAGGAGATATGAGATATGGGTGGCTGCTGAGGAGCTGAGATATTGATGCACCAGAGGTGATTAGCCCTTTTTATCTCCCCCGGCTCGGACGGAATTGTGTCCCTCAAGGTACCAGCCCATCAATTGCCTCATCATAGCCCGGTTTGTCCTTCTGATCTGGATACGAATCATTGTTCCAAGTCTTGTGATCGGCAAGCAACAGCGGTGTATCTTGGCCTTCTACCATTAATACAAAGCACCAATCAGGGCTTACAAGGGGTTGCAATTGACTTTGGCAAGAGGAATTTTTGATCTTGGCAAGATTGACGAATCTCCCTTGCCAGCCGGAGACTTCCCAGATACAGAAGGTGTTTCTAGTCTCCATCACTGGCCATGCACACTAGGCAACGGATACGACGCCACATTAGGCAGGTTTGCAAGAAGATGGTAGGCCACGCATGAAAGACGGGCCAAGACTACGACCCAAACATTCCGGACCAATATGAGCTCCACATTGCGTGATTGGACGGGACATTCTATCCTCAAAGCCCAAAGAAATGTCGTAATTGCTTGGCTGTTACAGGACACCCAGACACCCTAGGAAAGAGGGGCACGGGGGGTTACAAGGATGGCAGGTAAGCTTATCAACTAGCCTCGCTACCTCGGTACTTCTGATCAATCTTATCTTCAAGTCGAAAAGCCAAGGGGGTTGCGTTACATATGTGCCCGTCAATATGGTAATGATCAACGGTTGTTCAATTAATAGAGGGTCATCAGGCCTGCTTGTGATAAACAATCTGTCTGGCCTACACGAGTCTTGATTTGATAATGAAATTCCACAATAGATTCCACGTGTACCCTTGACGTTCCCGCTGCAACCATCCATACCTACCTACCTATTAGACAATATCAATAAGACGTCGCTGAGACGTCCCAAAAATAGCAGGACTCAGCCCATCAACCATCCCAATACGCTCCCAGGCCCTTTCTTGTCGTTGTGAGCCGCCCAAGAAAAGCACCTGGGCTCTCATTCTCATTTTTCCAACCAGGAGGCAGAGGCAATGGGCAGTCCATGACGTCTCTGGGGGCTTCTCATTATGAGGAAGCCGAAATACAGTCCTGGTATTCTGTCCCGAGTCGTTGATGTTCCCTGGCTTCAAGTGAACGTCGGGGTGCATGGGGAATGACTCCCCATTGTGATAAACCCTCAAAATCTCATAATGGTGCTTCACCTCTCTCTCACGTCTCACGTCTCCGTCTTCTGGCTCATAGATCTCGACGCGGCAACGCAGTTCAACCGAGACGGCGTGGCCGGCGACTCGAATCAAGCCCGAGGCAGCGTTCACACTTCGAATCTCGATATCATAAACCATCGGGTCGTTTTCCTCAAGGCCGCCCAAGCCTCTGGCAGAAACATATGAGATGGGCCCATCAACACTGGCCCAGCTCCAGCTAGGTGCATAGTTGCCCGGGTTCGTGCGGCACATGAGTGTTCCGAATTTTTCTGATGTTTTTGATTGCCACCCAAGACTCTCGACCAGCGAGTTAGCCCACATTCCCCAGAGAGGAGACCATCCCTGGCTCTGGGATATGCGCTTCATAACTGAGTCCATGGCTGGGAGCCGATCAGACTGGCGAGTGATGTCTCTGCTCATGTACTCCTCCACCAGCAAGGTCCAAGTATTGTGTGAGATGTTGTTCAGCTGCGCAGACCAAGAATGACCTATAACATCCGGGGCAAATCCTTCCCAGATGGAATGATGGTTGCATTCAAACTTGAGAGCTGTCGGAGTATAGAAGATCATGCGTCCAGACAAGAGTCTTTCTTGCCAGATCCACGCCCTGGTTGAAATTTTACCATAGTCGCCGCCCTTCTCCTCAGTGCCCAGACAATGCGTTCGACGCCGAGTCCCAAGCTTCAGGGATCCGATTCCGTCAATGTTGAGGTTGAGATTGTACGGTTGTCCTTTGACGTCTCTCGGAGCCAAGATTCGGTCATTTTCCGAGGCAGCTGAGGCCGCCGCGATAGTCAAAGTGGCGTTGCCATAGATCTGGTGCATCTTGGCTGCCTGACGTTTGAAGTCCTCATCTTGGCCCTGAATGATACATAGCCTGTCGATCCAGACATATTCTATTCCAAGTGATCGGGAACAGCTAACAACATCTTGAAAAAGCGGCGGTAGGTCCTGGAAGCGTATCTCGGCCTTCTTAGCTTCCAAAGTCGATGAATTCGTGAGATAGGTATCGGGGCCGGTAGGGCCCCAGCAGTAGCTAAGCGCAATGTACTTGGCACGTATGTCGGTGGGTTCCACGAGTTGTATGTGTGTGTCGTTATTGGCTTCGATCCAGATGATGCGATCGGGGAGCAGAGGAAGAGGGCCATCTCCTCCACATTTGTGATTTTTCATACAGTTGGCGACCTGTTTATTGATGAACTCGAAGCATCCCTGATCCCCTGAATGTTCTTGTATCGGGGATGCAGCACCCATGTGTTCCACAAGCGGTGCTACGACAATATCTGGTTTCAATCCCACGTTTAGCTGCTGCTCTGCTAGCTCCTATAAATGGACAAAAACATACCTCCAATGGTAACCTCACTAGGGTCGAGAACAGTCCGATATATCTCGATGTCAATGGGCGGTTTGGAAAAGTCGTCAACGGTAATGACAAAGTCCATGACTTGTCCCTCTGGTAGCTCAACACCAAAGCTCCTCAGCATCTCTTCCCTCCCCATTCTCACTTTAGACGTCCCGCCAAACGCCAGATGCACGATTACCGGTAAGCCACTCGCCAAGTAAATATGAATATAGGACTTTTCAGGTTCCCATGTGGGATCCGCTGTTCCGAGTGCTGTTCGAATGATGGTACAATAAACGCATCCGCGCTGGGACGATTGGACCAGCTCTTCTGACTTTTCTACCGTGATCTTTCCAACTGGAGTATCGGGGGGGATGTTATACTCAGCTCTAGCCCATGAGCGATGTGTCTCACTGGTGTCCACGTCTGGAGTGGCCAGGTATGGGTCCAAGTTGCAGCATACTGGGCAAGGCCCAGGTGGCTGAATGTCGACCAAATTTCTTGCCTCCTCAGCAGACATGCTTGATGCTGGCGCTTTCATGAGCTTCAGAAGTTCCTGGAGATTAGGAGCTGCTGAGCTTGCAACGCTTAGAGTATTTGCCGGGTCCCTTGGTGTTGGGGCGGTGGGCCGTCGCTCGGCATCCCGAAGTTGCTCATCGAGTGTCGAGAGAATCTGGTTGCGGACTTGCTGGCTTGCTGATGTTCCAACATTCCCTTCCTTCTTCTCCTCCTTTTTCTCCTCCTTTTTCTCTTCCTTCTTCCCTTCCTTCTTTCCTCTCAGCTTTCGAAAAAGCTTCATCTTTGTTGCTGATGCAGTGACTTGGCGAAAGGTGAATATTGATCCCCGATTCCCCGCTGAGGGGATGCTTGTCGGCTTGATGTTTATCGACATCTGCTGATCAATCGGTAAGGATCGACAGTTACATTTGGGGCTGTGCCCCCCTTCATCCCCAAGCTCCCACCCCTGCAATAACTTTGCCACGAATCACAAGAGTTGCCGCTTGGAATTCCTCCAATGGTAGACTTATCATGTCGGCGTACACAGAAGCCGGGCGTCGCAGGGCTGAGGCCTCGTCCATAGACTATCAGTCGATATGCTGCATCCAAGCCATAGAAGAGTCGCCGCTTGCAACGCGAGAGAGTCAGCCTTGAGCAAAGTGCACAAGGCTCACTTCAACGCTTGATTCAGGGGTCCGTTAGGCATCCAAAACGTCAGATCAGCCATGGCGCCATCAAGGGGGCGAATTATTGGCTTTCTCCGTCAACACGTTTACACCACTGTGTCGGTCCAGTTTCATTGCAGATGACATCAACCCCGGGCCGAAATCCGAGGGATTTTCGGCAAGGCGCATTCATTCCAAACTTGCAGCCATTAATGACGAGTTGATATTTGGTACACGTAAACTTGACCGTCATGGTAGGGCACTCACTCTTCCTCCTAAGTAAATGCCAGAGAAGGCAAATTCTGAACACCATCAACACAGAGTCGCTCCTGGACTTCTTCATACCGCACAGATGCCTGGGGCATTACTCGGATCAAGCTGCTATAACGTGTACATGCCTATTCGCATTCATCATCTACCATTGGTTACTATGTATCAAACTCTATCCAAGCTTCATAATTATACTCTCCCGTGCTTCCTTGATAAAGCGTCATTTATACCTCCGATTAAAGTCAATTTCCCCGAGGCCCTCTTTTTTTCACGCTCGTCCCAACCAACGCGTCTCCCATCTGATCGAAGCCTTTCGATCCCCACCACAATTTGCGTTCGTTAACACTAATATTGCCCGGCCCCCAATCATCTACCAAGTCAGCCAAAGTTTGTAAATGTCCATATGCAGCTGGTTGTGGGCCAGCTATCCGTCGACGAGTCAGCCACTCCTCAAATACAACCAGCAGTAGCACCAAGCCTGTCAGTGCAAAGAGTGGTATTGGATTGAATACGACACTGCTCGAACTCTGCTCAATCTCAAACTTGATGCCCTGTGATGTGAGTAGCCAGCTCGACACAGGCTTGTAAAGCAGCAGTGCAAGCCAAAGCCAGCTCTTGAAAGCGGACTTCAATGCTCCAGCAGCTACCATCGCTCCTCGGCCTGGGCCATGTCTCCCAGCCGCCTCCCGCCACACGGCCTCGTCTCGTGCCACTGTTACAAGCAGCTCGGCACCATGGAGAGCCGTAACAAAGAATGCCTGGGGCACCACTGCAAATAAAAAGGTGCAGAAAAGCCACAGTGGATAAAGACTTGAGTCATTATTTAACCCATCAAAATACAGCCGAGTAGTACCGTTCTCGTCGGCGAAGAAGGCATATGTTGGCACGCCGTTGGTATTGAGTACGCGAATAAGCACTAGAATGCTGATGGCCAAGATGGCACAGAGTGCAACCACTCCGTACTGGAAATAGATGATGTAGCGAGTAGCGGGGTATACGGTACTCATTGCGCACTGCCGTCGTCGGGGCTTGGCAGGTTGGGCGAGTAGATAACGGGCGTCGACAGCAAGCATGCCGCGTCCACGGTGGTGGACAATAATATCATGGTTAAGGCAGGCAAGGGCTGTGTTCAGAGGACTAGGACTCCAGGCGAGGATAGCGTTGGAGGTATCCCGGAGACACATGGTTGAGACGATCGAGAGACTCAACAGGCCAATGCCGAGCATTAAGAGCGCAATTCCATTAAATAGAATGCTGGTCCTTGTCCCGATCAATATTTGCGACGCAGCTGTGTAGCAAACAATTAGGCACACTGCTGAGAAGAAGTTGACGGATCGAGTATTTGCCCGGCTGGACTTGGCACTTGTAAAAAGACGGAGATTTGAGTTGAACTCGAGGCGACCCTCGCGGTAAAGGGCCCATCTCAATGAAACGGCATGGATATAGCTGACGGCTTCAGTGCAGCCTGCTATGAGGAGGTTGAAAACGAGGGGGAGAAGTTCTCCGATAAGACCAATACCGCCCACGCCCTGGGCGACATTGTCTGGGAGGAAAGCTATTATGAGACCGCCCTCGGCAGCCAGGAGCCAAATCGAACATGCGATGGCAGAAACTGAGATGATATACGATAACCATAAAGCGATTTCGCAGTACCGCTTTGTCGATCTGGCTTCATCGAAATGCGGAAGTTCTAGGCCATCTTCGACAATCGGGGAGGATCGGGATCCCGGCTGTGGATCATGGAGAATAGAAGTATTTGGGCTGCAGTCTCCCATAAGCGATAAGGTTAAAAGGCTTGGCTCGGTGTCAGAGTAGGATTTACTGGATAATTATGGGTTACCTGAAACCAGGCATGGTGCGCATTTATTGTCATCGCTTTTTGAATTAGGCCACGACCTGAGTGGAGGCTGGGAAGAGTCATGCGGCGGTGGGTCGAAAGGCTGAAAGCTAAAATTAGGGGCCAGGCACCGCCACCATACGTCATTGGAGATTACCCCTGCCGCCGTTCCTGAGAACCTTAGGGTAAGAAGCATGGCTTGACCTCACCGATATCAGTATCTAATTTCACACTTTACTCATCCGCGGAGCTCTATATCTCTCTATTAGTGCGATTTACTGAATAGCAATTTATCTAAAGTCCTTAAATCTCTAGCTTATCTTATATTTCCCCTTTCTTTGCATTATTGCAGTCAAACACATGTTTTTACAATTCAACACCTTTGAACAACAACTACTTTGTACATAACACATGACATTTTTACTCACTCACTTAAATTTTATACTTTCATGACATTGCCCACTAGAGACCGCAATGGTCTATCGCCTTATGATACTATCCTCCATATTTCGTGGAAAGAATCTCATTGGCGGTCGAGGAGCTTGTAGAGCTTAAGCAAGCTATCCGGGACCTGGGCCGCTAGCGTCTGTTAATAACTACTTATTCTTATGTGGAGCCATCACTAGACAGCAGGTAACTCTTATCGTGACCCAACAAGGACCTGGCCACACAAGCTCTTCGGCTGCCCATAAGATCACATCAAGTACCTAGAACGTTGAGAATATCCCAAAGAGTAGTAAATATTTGATGATGGTAATATTGTTTCAAGTATCTACCATTGAGTAAACAGGTATTTCCTCCTCTAGGCTTTTTACCGGCCATTCAATCCATTCCCGCCATTGATCTTCTATCACTCTGTTGATCATGCCCATGACGCTTGCGCTCCAACCTTGACTCGGCCACCCTTTGTGCTCATACGGCCAGCTCAGTGCCGCAAAATGGGCCAATATAATAAGAGCCATAGGATCCCCAGACCTGATCATATCCACGAAGAAAACCGGGAGGCAAAGTGGCCAGGCCCATGTATGAGGCAGGTCACTGGTGAAAGAAATGGCAAGACAATCTTGATAAATATTTCGGAGACCCTCGATAGCTAGAAGACTAGCGGATTGAGGATTTATGACGTACAAGGTTCGAGGGAGCTGACGGGCAAGCCCACAGAGTTTGTCTAGACGCCTCTCGAAGGCACTCGACACTTCGGATGATGGGCTGGGGGCCGATGCAGGGGTGGTGGGAGTCAAAATTCTTGCTTTGTGAGAAAATAATTGACCCAGAGGACCATCCGACGACCATCTCTGAAGAGACTTGAAGTCAAGAATGCATTTCATGCCCTGAAGGAGTTGAAAGGACTGTGCCACCTCGGCCGACGTGAGAGGCCCGTTGGGATGTGCAACGTTGCAAAGTGACTGGAGAAAAGTCATTGACCCAAACAGGAAAAAAACTTCACAGTTGCTTTCGTTGATATCATTCAGAAGGTTTCGGAAGCTGGAGAGTGCTAGAGCAGAGTAGTGTGATGAGATGACCTGATACTCGTCCTTTTGCGCTGGATTGAAATGTGCAAAGTGCAGCGCGGAAACAGCAAGTAGGGCATGCATCAAAAAGTCCTGGCCCGAGTCAGAATGCGAAGTGGTTGCCGGTGAATGCAACTCACATTGGATAGTGCAGTGTTTGGAACAAGCTCCCTCCAGAGTACCTCTGTTTGAGACTCCCTCACGAATGATCTCCAGACTGAAGTGTTGTAGTGATGAAAGAGCTGAAGGCTCTGCATCCAGTCTCGTGCGGAACATTGGCAGGCACATGGGTAGCCTTGCTCATGATGTTGCGATGGCGTTCCTGGAGTTGGGTGGAATGGCGATGTAGTTGAGTGAATAGAAGCTGAAAAAGTTAGAAATACATAACTAAAGCTTGAGCAATAGGATAGGATATATTACCATTGTCTTGCCGGGTTGCCATCGGTGATTGACAAGTCCGTGGGTGGGGCTCGGGTTCGGATTCGGGTCCGGGGTGTTCACCAAGACCGAGTGTTGTGACCAACGGACTGGAACTCGGGGCCAGGACTGAACTAGGAGCTGCTGTAAGGGACGCCGCCGTTGCGGGGACTGAAGCTGAAGGGGGAGAGCAGGCGCTGGTGACCGCCCTGTTGGAAGTTACAAGGCTACACTCGACGCCATGTCGAATGCAGTTTGTACATGGTCGAAGTTCATCGCACTATTTTCAACGAGTTAACGCGAGATGAAAATTTTGCGCAACTGAGCTCATTCACTGCGAGGTACTTACCTTGACGCGCCTGGCCTTACACCGGAGGCAACCGTTACGCGATTTCTTATGACCGAGACGCTTCCCTAGCTGCATGCTGATGGTGTAGGGTCAAGTAGCTTCGGTTTCGCAAGAGAAAGACCCAAGCTTGAATGCGAGGGTGGGAACCCGAGGCTTTTGATGGAAATGCGAGCAAGACTTTGGTCTCGTGAGCACAACCTGGTTAGTGGGAGATGGATGCAGCGCGCTTGGACAGATCAGGGCAAGGTATGTTTGAATTGTCTTTAACATGTGGTCTGACGATTGAACACGAATCCGAAAGCGAGGTGCAGATCCCACACTTCTAATCACGTTACTGACTTGTTGGTATCCCCCATCTGATGCTGCTAATAGTCTATGTGAATGTGTCTTAAAAGGGGTTGTATTCTCTATCAACCCTCTTCTCGGCTTGGCTTTACAGTCGGTCGTTGTTGAAGCTGGTTCGCAACTTCTCGCCATATCGCTTAATCAGGACCGGAATGGGGAGGAGAGCGATGGCAATGAATGCGAGGAGGGAGTTGCCCCAACCCAATCCCAGCGCGTCATACATCTTGAGGGCGCATAGTGGTAGAGTGGCGCCCGCGATGGAACGCATTACCGTGTTGGCTGCCAGCGCAGACGCTGCGTACATGTTGTAGGCGTCGACGAGGTACATGCTCACAGCCATGAAACATATCAAGTTGCCTTAACTGAGTGTTAGCGAAAACATGAGAGCAGAAATCTTCCATCCTTACCTGTTCCTATCACTGCCAAGCCTATAATAGGCCCCATCCAATGCGTTTCATACTCTGTTGTCCAGCCGTAGATAAAGAATCCAATCGGAAGAAGCAACGTGCCCACGGGTAGAAGCTTCAGACGAACCTCGGGTTTGACATCCTTGTGATCCTGCTGCAGGGCCTTCATCTTCTGCAGCTGTTTGTTGGCATCAAAGGAGAACCAAAACAAGCCAACAAAAGATCCCACACCGAGACCAAGGTACACAAGGCCGACTGTGCTTGCGCCAAAACCGTAGGCGTTCTGAAAGATGAAGGGAACCGATGTGAAGAGAAGGTAGAGATAGCCGTAGACGATCATCAAGTAAAAGGCGAATATGGTGCAGATAGGAGAGAAGATGAGAAGCTTCGTGGGTCTGACAATGGCCCTTTTGAAGAGATCCGCGTCTGAAAGACCCGTATCAAGTTTTGACCGAAGATTGAGATTGCCCGTCTCCTTGATGAGCCTTTGAGTTTTGCGCTTGAGGATAACAGGCGCATATGTCTCGCGCATGGTCAAGATCATTGCCACAGCCAGGAAGCCACCGATAATGGTGACAACCCAGAAGACCCATCTCCAGCCCTTGTTGTCTACCAGAACGCCACCTACAACAGGTCCGAGGATGGGTCCGATCAAGGGTCCGATGCTAAAGGCCGACATTGCAACAGCGCGCTTCTCCTGGACTATCATGTCAGAAATGCTGCCACCGCCATTCGTCATGGGACAGGCGCCAAAAGCACCAGCCAGGAAGCGGAAGACAATGAGGGCGGCCATGTTTGGGGCCAAGGCGCATCCAACAGTGAAGCAGACGAAAAGAATGTTGCAGACGTGGTAGACGATAGTCCGACCATACACCTCGGAGAGCGGTGCCATTAACATTGGACCGAATGCGAAGCCAAGGACATAGACAGAAACTACAAAGGCTCCGAGCTCCTGGTTCGTCTCCTCGAAGCCCACCATGAGTTTTGGGACACCGGGTGCAAAGATTGACGACGCGAGCGGAGTGATGAAGGTGAGGACGCTGAGAAGGCCGCAATTTAGATATTTCTGCCACGCGGGCCAGTTGTATGGGTTCTCGGGGTCGTCATCGCCATCCCACCAGACAATGTTCGAATCGGGGTGGGCATCGAAGGCATTCAAGGTAGCTTCATCTTCGCTGGTGACTTGGAGTGGACTGTCGGAGGCTTTGCTGTTGGAGTGTTGGTGCTGGGAGTTGTTCGTGCCACCGGTGGTCTGGGTTTCGATCGCAGCCTTTTGGCTCTCGAGGTCGCTGTTCTGCTCCTTTGTCTTTTCGGCCGAGACATCGAGTAGCTCGAAGCCACCGGCTGAAGAATCCTTCTTTCTACCGAGCATGATCGAAGGGAGATGAATTAGAGGGTAACGGATAGAAGAAGGGGGCCACAAATGGGAAAGAAAGAGATAAAATAAGGTTAGGAGAAAAGAATGACGATAGATCTTGCAAGATGTAAGGAGTGACCAGATCAATAACAGAAGATCTATGATTAATTTTCTATTGACAGGTGCCCTCCCTGATTTATACCCAAATTATTATGCGAGCTGGTTCATTCTGAGTTCAATGCGAAACCGAACCCGAGGGTTCACTCGGCGACCAACCTCCAAGGGAAACGTACCATACCCGCCTCTCAGCCCGTAATCATGACAGAAGACAGAGGGCTAATTTCATAAATGAGAAAAGGCGGCTTGGCCTAGATGATCAAGAGCCTGCGTATAAATGGCAGTGCAACAAACAAGTGAGGAGCGTTCATGACGCTAATCCTTCTACGGAGACCTCAGGAGCCAATAGATTGAAGAGCTAAATTAAACCGAAATGATACGCAAATGAGAAGATTACTCTTGAATCTGAATCTAAATCGAGTGCGGGATAGAAATACATAGACAACCGATAGTCATCAACTTGCAATTTATCCGACATCAGATGTTTAGGGGATCTTCGGTCTTCTGGCTCAGTTCTCCCCCATCGCGGGTCGGGCTTCAACTATAACAAGGAAGACGTTTAAGGGGATCTTTAGTGTCACAGCCACATAATATATGACAATGAATGTAACCAGACTGGTACGGTGCATCAAACAGAAGATTACTGCAAGACGCACGGTCGGTTTCCAACTGATGACAGCCTGCAAGCCTCGATAGTGGGTTGAAACATAACCCCTCCCCATCAGATCATACCAGGCAGTAATTTTACATTCTATTTACAACAAGAACTGCTGGCCATAAGACCTCCAGCTACTGGGAGCATATTAAGTGGCTTTGCCCCCCTACTGGGGGAGCTGGAACCGCCGACTCACGTTTGAGGTGTATGCATCATGGTGTCGCATAGAAATTGTAAAATACATTGTAATTCTCAATGACAAGGCAACCGGTCACCTAGTTATACGGTTGGCCTCAAAATATGGGAACCATGGGGGCAGTACATCAGTCAAGTTTGGGTTGAGGAATGGGGGCCTTGGGCCGAGCAAACACACAACCCTGACCGAGACCCAACTACAAAGAGTTCTGGGGAGACGCAAGTTGAACATGCATCGTCACGACATGAAAAGCAGCCCACCTCGCAACCATTAAAAAAGTCTTGTATTTTAATAGTTTAAAATTTTATTAAATATACAATTTCCTACCTATATCAAGTTATTTTCTGGCTACGCAAAATAAGACTACATTAGCTAGCTCTTGATATAACATATAATGAGCTGTGAGATAATACCACTGCTGATTAGCTACCAGCTAATAATACACTCAACTCCTAAAAAACTGCGAAACCAGGGAACTCATTCAATCTCTCGCGATCGATGAACTGGTCGACTGCCTAGGAACATCTGTTAAATCAAGTACCGCCGGGAAAGGTGCCCTAGGAGCTTGCGTTCTCCTCAAGCTCTGGCCCAAGGCTGTAATTTGCCCTGTCGGTTGCGGTCTCGGGTTGCCCCTGTCCCAGACTGCTTGTCTGTGGTTCTCCGTCGTCTGTTCAACAGACTTCTGAGGCTCTGGTAAAGACGCGATCCGCAGCATCGCCTGGTTTCTTGGTTCCTCTTCGACCTCCTAACGCCCCTCCCAAGACAAACCCCCTGGGAGGGGAACTAGGGATGTCAGTACATAACCTCCATTGCTCTCTAACAAGGCTGACTTACTTGTGCCACACTTCGAGCTAGTAGCCAGAATCAGAGGCAGATTCTATGAAAGGATCTCCGTCCCGGAATGACCAATGTGGCCCTATATCACGTTGCCTATTCTCCGTCGCGCCGGCCCGTAGGGCAAGGGACCCGGGAGTCTCTTACCAGAGTGCCAAGAGATGATACCATCATGCCCATGTTTCTTGATCAACCTCCGCGCTTCCTATTTGGGTATCTCAAGGAGCATGGCTTCCGAGATGAGCAGGGTCAACCCCCCTGTCAATAGTGTCACATCGACATGGGGATCCTGGATGTTTCCGCCACCTACACACTGAAATGGTCGTCGATTTAACAAGTCGATCTGTGAATAAACATGTCGGTACGCGGCGTGTTCATGCGTGTCATCAAGTTAATGATGAGGCTGCCTTGCCCACGTGCAAACGAACCACGGATTCTCATCTAGCATTCGGAGTTGAAACTTTGCACATCTCAGCGGTGCAAGCCACCCGTCGGGCCTCCTTCCACGAGACGTGTGGGTTCATCCTGGGATACCACGGGGCGCCTAGCCCGATCAAGATGACGGTCCTCAGGTTCCGTTCACAATCACCTTTTCGGCGGCTTCAAGTCCACAAACCTTAATCACTTGACCATAATGAAGCACGTTACGTCCCGTCTTTCCGAAAGTGAAACCTATGCAAATGGGGATTGCTCTGAGCGTGAATAGTAATATATAAAGTCGCTTTCTCTTCGTCAAGTTAGAGTTTCTTTTGTTCTTCACCTGTTAACCTTTGGGCGAGTATCAACCAGAGAATTCACGGCCAGCTATACACTCTCTTTGCGAAAAAAAAAATGACTGTCTACAAACTCCTATTTACCGCCGCTTTGGCTGGTACGGCACTTGGTGCTCCTCTTGTTGAGGAACGCCAGGCTTGCGCCAGCCAGTGGTAAGTGTTTGCAATACATCCTAGTTTCGTATCACACAGCAAGGCTCACAGAGCTCATAGGGCCCAGTGTGGTGGCATCAGCTGGAATGGCGCTACTTGCTGCCAGTCTGGTAGCACCTGCAGCAAAATCAACGACTACTACTCTCAATGCATTCCCGGAGAAGGCCCCGTCACTTCCGGGACAAGCACGCTTCCTGCCTCTACTACCACTACCAAGCCGACTTCGACCTCGACTGCCGGTACCTCTTCTACTACGAAGCCTCCTCCCGCTGGAAGCGGCACTGCCACTTACAGCGGAAACCCTTACTCTGGTGTTGACCTTTGGGCCAACAGCTACTACCGCTCAGAGGTTACCAACTTGGCCATCCCCAAGTTGAGCGGCGCCATGGCCACGGCTGCTGCCAAGGTCGCTGATGTTCCCTCTTATCAGTGGATGTAAGTGCTTGGATATTTGAGTGAATGGGAATTATAGAATATTTGACTGAGCACTTCTGCAGGGACTCTTTTGACCACATCTCCCTGATGGAGGACACACTTGTCGACATTCGCAAGGCTAACCAGGCTGGTGGTAACTACGCCGGCCAGTTCGTCGTCTACGATCTCCCTGATCGTGACTGCGCTGCTGCTGCTTCCAACGGAGAGTATTCTCTCGACAAGGATGGTGCCAACAAGTACAAGAACTACATCCAAACTATCAAGAAGATCATCCAGAGCTACTCTGATATCCGAATTCTCCTTGTTATTGGTTGGTCCTATACCCCTAGCTCCATGTGATTATAGCTAACGGTTCTTCTAGAACCTGACTCCCTTGCTAACCTGGTTACCAACATGGATGTTGCCAAGTGCGCCAACGCTCACGATGCGTACATTAGCCTGACGAACTACGCTGTCACGGAACTGAACTTGCCTAACGTCGCCATGTACCTTGATGCAGGCCACGCCGGCTGGCTGGGCTGGCCCAACAACCAGGGCCCTGCCGCAAAGCTGTTTGCCAACATTTACAAGGATGCCGGCAAGCCAGCTGCTCTCCGTGGACTCGCCACCAACGTTGCCAACTACAACGCCTGGAGCCTCAGCAGCGCTCCCCCTTATACCCAAGGCGCCTCCATCTACGACGAGAAAGGATTCGTTCACGCAATGGGTCCTCTCCTGGAGCAGAACGGCTGGCCTGGCGCTCACTTCATTACCGACCAGGGCCGTTCCGGCAAGCAGCCCACTGGTCAGCAACAGTGGGGTGACTGGTGCAACTCCAAGGGCACTGGCTTCGGTATTCGCCCCTCTGCCAACACTGGTGACAGCCTTCTCGATGCCTTTGTCTGGGTCAAGCCTGGTGGTGAGTCTGATGGTACCTCGGACACCAGTGCTGCCCGTTACGACTACCACTGCGGTGCTTCTGCCGCTCTTCAGTATGTCACTCCACCCCCCCAAACCAAGAACATTGCTAACATGCTTTCTTTCAAGGCCGGCACCTGAGGCAGGAACCTGGTTCCAGGCCTACTTCGAGCAGCTTCTCACCAATGCCAACCCTTCGTTCCTGTAAACGCTTGGGACAAAAACAAAACACAGCTTGCTTAGCTCTTTCATGTACATACTTGCCTCGTATGACGGTAGAAAAATACCGCATACCCATACCACATATCACGAAAAGGATGGCCCCTCAGTCTCTTCAGACATTTCCAGTTTCGTATCTGCTTCTCTTGACTTATCCATAGTCAATCAATTTGATCTTTTTTTATGCCATGTGCACCTCGAGTCTGAGTCAATTGTGAACTGCATCGATTATCGATTGTAGTATATGTCAATCTCTACTCTCTTTCCATGCCATCTGTGCGATTCTAGCACCTGTACTGCATCAATATCCATATAACAGCGTCCACAATTGCCTCTGGGGCGGCGAGGTGTAGACTATGTCCGAAGCCAAGAATTTGCTGAAATTTTGTCCTTTCAGATAATTTCAATATCTTTCTTTGCATGGATTCCTCGACTGCATTGGCCCGGGTTATGAATTGGCTCATTCCAGCCCTTTCAGCATCCGTGCCGTTTCCGAGCCGTACACCTTCAGTATAGATCTTTTTGAGGTCGACTGCGTAATCTGCTTGCAAAACAACAACAGGTACTCGTCCAAAATCGGGCTCTTCGTTCTCTGGATACCCTTTGGCAGCTAGGGCTTCTCCACTCGTATGGTATTGAGACATTTCTCGATCGGCTGTGACTTTATGCCCGGGCCGTGCCTCCTCCTCCAACAATGCTTGCCACTCTTCGTGGCGTAATCGGTGACAATCCCCGTAGCAGAGCTGTAGCGTGTCGATATCTCCTTGTACAGCCCGGACAAGCGGATTCGGATAGGTCAATGACGTCTCCTCCGTGTTGACATCAACAAAGACAAAGCCCTTGAACTGAGCCAGAGTCCTCAGCTTTACAAACTCTCGTAGAATTATACCACCGTAAGAGTGAGAGACTACGATATATGGTGGTGCGACCTTGGCAGCTCGCAGAAGCGTGTGCAATTCTGCTGCCATCTCCTCGGCGGTCCGGGAGTCACTCTCGGGTGCCGGTTCGCTTAAGCCGTATCCTGCGCGCTCGTAGTTCATGACGCTCATAGACTCGGAAAGACTATTAGTAACTGCAGACCACTCTTTGATGCTGCTTGTGATGCCGGGGATGATGACGACGATTGGGTTGTGTGCTCTTCGAGGTGGCCCGTAAATTGTCAGCTCGAGTTTGTGGGTCCCCAAGTCCACTAGGGTCGTTATACCGGGTTGGTAGGGTGCCATTTCGAAGTCGGTCGTTGCAGGAGGTTGAAAAGTTTAGTTGGTGAATGCGAGTTTATGTGAAAGATAAAGTTGAAAGAGTAGAGTGAGTACCTAAACGAATTTGATAATGGCGTCAGCGTGTTAGAAGATGCCTGCTGACAAATCAGAGGAACAGTGAGAAGGAACATACATACTGGGTCTAGGTGAAGGGCAATTGTATCACTATGGGCATTCATAGGAGAGTTTAATGTATGTTGTTTGTATTATTACATCTTGGCCTAGTGATTATACCTCGCGAGTTCTCGAACCAGCCCCATTGGATACCGTCCATTCATCCACTTTCGACTAATGAAACTCTTTAAACATGTTAATCATGCGAGCAGCTCCATCATCTGCGTACATCAAGTTTTCCAAATCGATACTGCTTTGAATGTGTTCTCGAGCACGAGGTAGCATTTCGGCTTCATATGCTGCAACGGCCCGTTCCAACGCTGCCTGGTCTGTCCCCTCGTCGTAAGCGGCCTCGTGCTTTCCATCTTCGAGCTCAGACATGATCTTCTTGAGAAGCACCAGTGAGTCGTACATGGCCTGATTGACACCTTCACCGTTTGGAGTTGCAAGATGCGCTGCGTCTCCCAAGAGTACAATGCCAGGAGTACGCTTCCACTGCGCTTGGTCCGGTTCGTTGGCGTTGCCCCCTGGTCCATCGCTTTCGGTGACTCCCGACGAAAAAAGACCAATGGGGAGGCGATAGAGAGGCCAAGGGCGCCAAGGACCTTCAGAAGCAGCGATCAAAGCTCGAGCTTTCAAGGCCCAGTTGGCGTAGAAACCTCCTGGTCCCAGCATTGTCGCTCGCGACTTGTCCATATCAGCTGGATGAGCGTCGCCTCCAGGCCGTGTCAAAGTTTCGGGTGCTGTCACACCCATGTATAGACGATACGATCTATCAGACATTTGCTGAACACAGAGCACGCTTTTGGCACTCAAAGCCATAGCAGTACCTTTGCCTGCCATCTCACGCGCCGTGTCGTATTCCGGGTTGTTGGTGGACAGACGGCCCTCAATAAACATCTTGCCTGAGTATACTGGCTTGACAGATGTGATCTACAGTTGAGGGTTAGCTCTCTGATACTTATATAAAACACAGGCATGAGGAGGCATGCTATGACTTACCAGCTGTCGAACCTTGCTCCATGCCCCATCCGCACCAACCACGAGCCGAAACCCAGTCTCAGTTGAGCCATCGGCAAAGCTCAGCATCCAGGAGCGAGCCCCAGACCGTTTTTCGTGTTCGTTGTGCGCGACCTTTGAGAGCGTCTTTCCCCATCGAATGCTATCTGCAGGTAAAGAGTTGAGTAGTAGTTGTCGTAGTTGCAAGCGGTCGATCTCAGGGCGGTCAGCATCATCACTGAAAGAGGCCCTGATTCCTCCTGTAGAATCCATCAGTGTCATCGTCGTGGCATCCTGGCGTGACAGCCTCTTGAACTCGTCATGAAGTCCGGCATGTCGGAGTGCTTCTTGGCCTGTCTCGTTATGAATGTCGAGTGTGCCACCCTGATTGAGAGATGTTGACTCCGGGGATGGGTCGCGCTCAAACACGCGATATTTGATCCCTGCAGTCTGCAAGAGACGAGCGAATGTGAGCCCACAGGGTCCTCCCCCAACGATGGCGATAGCAGGTGGTTTAGATGGGGCCATGGTTTCTTCACTCGAATGTCGCTGTAGACCCTAGGACTTGATCTAAGGTTTTGGATATGGCCCGCTCGAGGTAATATAATCCAAGATTGGATGAAGTGAGGAAATTGAGATGAGAAATGTTCACTCTGCGCCGACGCAAAGCTTTTATAGGTGCTGTTTTAATTGCCTTTGGGCCGTGAACCCCTTGATCTCGGTACCGAGTGTGCATGACGAACCTCTGAATATGGGTTTATGAGACTGGGTACTCGGTACCTACTAAAGGCCGACGCTGGTGTCAGATTCTATCACTTCGGATGCTAGTAATGTCCGAACGCTAAACTGCTGTGAGAATAACGGAAATTCTACGTTAGCGTTGATGAGTGCCTCATCAGCTATCCTCAGTCACTATTTTCTGCCTACCTAGGTGAGCCTTGCATGCACCTGGACAATACCATGGCACATTTTTTTTCTGTTAATTTCTATAAGACGGCAAGAAACTCACGCCCCATATAGCGAATGAAGAAGGAAAATGCATTGATGCGACAGCAAGACGCAAAGATGTGATTCATCGGGAGAGGTACGATTCGTGCGTGAACAAAACTAGCCCTATGCGTGGTACAACCCGACTAACACCCGCAACACAGGATAAGTACATGACACACTCTGATGGTGCACATCTTTGAACCAGTAAGCACCGTGGCGCATAATGTGAGATAGATCAGCAATCGATGACGTCTTTTTGAAGAGGGGAAGTATATCTTGAGCAGAAGGGTTAAAAGTTTGGAGCAATCGACTGCTGACAGTACAAAATAAGCACTAGATAGGCCTGCTGGAATGCAAACGCTAATTGAACAGTCAACACTGACCCCAACAATTCCGATAAAGGGGTTGAGATGCCCAGGCGCATGAAACTCTCCCTCTACAACTTTCACCAGTCATCTATGCACAAGATGAGCAAGTCAACAACGGATCTACTTCACAGCCACTTCTCTGAGGCTGGTATTCCATTTGCTGTGCCTGGCTCAAGTGAGTTTGTATCCCTGCAAGCAAGCTATACCGGCCAGCATGATGAGGTTCGCCCCAAAGTCATTACTAGACCCCAGTCTGCCGAGCAAGTGGCTACCATCGTCAAATCATGTCTGAGCCTCAAGCTGGATCCGGTGGTTCGTGGTGGCGGGCATGACATGTTCGGGCGCTTCTCGGCCCTGGACGCCGTGAGCATCGACCTACGCGATCTCAACACGGTCACTATATCGCCAGATAAAAAGACAGCGAGAGTGGGAGGAGGGGCGACAAATTATCAGGTACTCGAGGTCTTGAGCAAGCATGGACTGACAGTTCCCGCGGGATCCTGTGGGACAGTCGGTTTTGTGGGATGGTGTCTTGGTGGTGGGTTTGGTCCTTACGTCCACTCGTACGGGCTGGGAGCCGACCAAATTGCCGGTGCCCGAGTTGTTCAGGCCAATGGGGAGCTGGTGGAAGCTGATGCTCGCCTGCTCAAGGGTCTGCGTGGGGGCGGCGGGAGTCTCGCCATCGTTGTCGAGCTGGAGGTCAAGACGTGGCCGATGTGTGAGGTATGCAAGGCTCAAGGCGTTGCGTTGCATTTTCTGACTCTTGACAGGTTCAAGCCGGAATGCTCTTCTTTGAATCATCAGACATTGGCGACGCTGTAACCATCTTCTTCACCAACTACAACAACCTGGTAAACACTTACAAGGAGGACATCCCCAGCAAGCTCTATCTGATGCCGTCGATC
Organism: Fusarium sp. NRRL 66088; assembly: GCA_013186415.1. Classification (NCBI taxonomy): domain Eukaryota; kingdom Fungi; phylum Ascomycota; class Sordariomycetes; order Hypocreales; family Nectriaceae; genus Fusarium; species Fusarium sp. NRRL 66088. The sequence goes on along the minus strand of JABCKD010000929.1, from coordinate 5,316 downwards.
TGGATCTATCCCAAAGTCGGGCTTTCCCTCACCTGTGGCTTTATATGGAACGGGTCTGCGAGCGATGAGTCTCGCCTATGGCTCGAGCGAGTGAGCAAACTTGCACCTCTCTCATCCAACATCTCTGATGTACACTCGACCGTCATGAACACGAATGCGCTGGGCTTCGCTGCCATGGTAAAAGATATGATCCCCGCTCAAGTTCTAGGCCGTTGTCAGTCAGCAGACATATCCCACTTCTCACCCGAGGTGGTCTCTGAGCTGGCCCGAATTGCCCACGCAATCCCCCGCGACAGCTCCGGTGGTGTCAACATGCATATCCTCCGTGCCGACAGCCCATCCTGCAAGGCCGACACGCCGGACTCTGTTCTGCCGTACCGGAGACCCCACGTGATGCTCGAGTTCCTGGGTCTGGGAGATGACGAAGCCTCGGCGCGGGGCGCGGCAGATTGGGCGTTGGATGCACGTAATAGAATCTCAGCTCTTCCTGATGCAGCAGGTCCCACGTATCTACCCTTGACCGCCCCCGAGTTCGTCGACCTGGAGACGACGTTTGGGGGGCATCTGGCAGAGCTCCGGCAGCTTAAATGGGAGTATGACCCGGCGGGGGTTTTTAAGCATACACTGCCAAAGCTCGTATGATGATGAATTTGATCATGGCTCGAGCCCTGCAGATGGACGAGATTGGCATCGAGTAGTTCGAGCTAGCGAGGGTGATCCTTGTCTGATCACCTTATCAATCAGTCCAACACCGACTTCGGATCCCGTGCCAAGCCGGGTATTGCGGATCGGCTCATCAGTGATTACTTGATCTGGCTCGTTAGATTCATCCGGTACCTTGTAGGTGCATCATAAGTGCTGTGATCTTCCTCCAGCCGGCAAACGACCCCATTGTTAGGTCTGTATCACGGTGCCGCGTTTTGCGCCTTTTTTGTGGTGTGATCTGTTACCATCTTACGGGCATGAGTCTACCCTTAAGAGGCATATTAGGGCTGGTATAACCAAGTTCATTCTTGTTGTTCTTGATTGGATCAAATCCCTGCCTGTGGTCGCACTCACGGCTTTTCCCAGCGTGGGGGATTTGGTTAGATCGGCTCCAGAACAACGAGTTGGCTATGTACAATGCAGTGGGAAGGGTTTGCCACGGGTGGGTGGGAGTTGAAACCGCTCATGTCTGTTAATGTCTCATATAGAGAGAAATTCTTCTCATGTTGATCTCATCTTGTCTCTTCAACCTCTCATTAGGGTACTAGCCAGTGAACATCGCAAGTCTCAACTCCTCGTCGAATCAAACTCGTTCCCCTTCCAACCGTGTCGACTGATCTGTCGACTGTGACCCTATCATGGAGGGAGTGGACAAGAAGCACAATGATGTCGAAGCGGGGAGGGAGTCACCCAGCATCGAACCAACAGCATTACCAACCAACGACCCAACTACCGACAGCAAGGGGTTGGAATACACAACACGCAATCTCGGCACTCTGAACCGTAGGCTCAAGTCCCGACATGTTCAGTTCCTTGCCTTGTCCGGTGCCATCGGCACGGGCCTCTTCGTCGGCAGCGGACAGGTGCTTTCGCTTGCCGGCCCGCTCTCGGCCTTCCTGTCATTCACCATCACTGGCTTCAACATCTTCTGTGTCCTCAATAGCGTCGGCGAGATGGCTGCGTGGTTGCCCATCCCAGGTCCCGTTCCCATCTTTGCTGCACGCTTCGTCGATCCGGCGCTGGGGTTTGCACTCGCTTGGAACTATTGGTATCAGTTTGCCATTGGAGTTCCTATTGAGGTGACAGTTTCTGCCGTCATCGTCGATTACTGGCACAACAATGTCCCTAAATTCGCCCTAATCAGTCTTTTCTATTTCCCCATGGTATTCCTCAACTGCTTGCCAGTTCGCATCTATGGTGAAGCCGAGTTCGTCTTTGGTGCCATCAAGTTGACTACTATTGTGGGCTTGATCATCCTCATGTTCATCATCACTGTTGGCGGCGCTCCCAATGGTGAGGCAATTGGCTTCAGGTACTGGAAACATCCAGGACCTATGAATGAGTACCTGAGGCCGGGAGCATTGGGAAGGTTTCTGGCCTTCTGGAAGGTCTTTGTTCAAGCCACCTTCTCGTATGGCGGTAGTGAGATGGTTGTCATGGCCGCGGGAGAGACAGAGAACCCTCGACGCAACATTCCCAAGGCTATTCGTCGAGTCTTCTGGAGAATTGTACTCTTCTACATTCTTTCTGTTTTCCTTGTCGGTCTTTGTGTCTCATCTAAGGACCCTTCTCTCCTCAATGCCATCAACTCGTCTGCCCCTGGCGCTGCCCAAAGTCCCTTTGTTATTGCCATCCGCAACGGCGGTATCAAGACACTCCCCTCTATCATCAATGCCGTCATTTTGACCTCGGCTTGGTCTTCCGGAAACTCTCTGTTTTATGCCGGCACTCGGGTTCTGTATGCCGCGGCCCTTGATGGAAAAGCACCGGCCATCCTATCTTATGAGAAGTTTGGCGTTCCTTACCTCTGTGTGGCGGTCACGTCTCTTTTCGGACTCTTGGTTTACCTCAATGTCAGCAATAGTGGTGCCGAAGTCTTCTTCTGGCTCAGCAACCTGAGTGGTGTCGGAGCCCTCATCATTTGGGCTAGCGTCTGCTACACCTATCTTCGATTCTACTACTGCCTCAAGTATAACGGAATCGACCGCAACACTCTTCCGTACAAGTCGCCAATGCAACCGTTTCTGGCTTATTTCTCCGTTTTCTTTTGCACAATTGTTGCCATCTTCAACGGATTTGACGCCTTCTTCCCTGGACGCTTCAGTGCAAAGACCTTCATTCCGCCGTACATCAACATTCCAATCTTCATCGTGCTGGTTTTCGGTTTCAAGTTGGTCAAGAAGACCAAGTTTGTCAAGTATTCAGAGATGGATATTTGGTCTGGAAAGGCCGAGATTGATGCGTTGGAGCCAACTTGGCCAGTGGTAAAACCCAGGAATTGGCTGGAACGCATCTGGTTCTGGATTGCCTGAGCGCATCCAAGAGAGTGCACACCGAAAGGATACGGTAAATGTACCGTGGAATGGTATACGGATTGCTGTTTGTGGAATAAAAAGGGGTGAGGTGAATGGAGTACTCTCTGGTGGTTGCGCTGGCAGAGAGATACCAATCATGATAGTGTCATGACAAAGATGTTAAAGGTAAACGGAAGAGTCAGGTGTAATGAAATGGTTAGAGGAATCGAAAGAAAGAAATTTGGGAGTTGAACAGAGTGCTGGCATGACACTATAGTATGTGGCTTATACATGACGGCATCAAAACCCAATACCATAAACACCCGAACCTAGATTTATACCAATTGAAGACAGCTATGCACAAAAGTCCAATCAAATCTCACAAGCGGTCATTCCCTCAAGTGCAGAGTAAAAGTCAGCCAAATCCGGCTTTTCATCATCGGCTGGAATGCATAGAGCAAGCATCTTCATAAAGGCAACCCCAAGCCGAAAGGCTGCGAATTCTTGAGTAATATATCGATCATGCATCCAATGTGAGAGTGATGTAACATCAGTCAACTTCACGCCGTTGCTATTGCTGATGTCAACGCGCTTCTTGATAATTTTTCGAAGAGGCGTCCATTCTGCAATTTCGATTAGAACGCAGCCCAGAGAGTATGCATCCATGTATCGTTCAAAGCTCTCAGAAGGCTCGCCGAGAGCCTTGGCATGCCGATAAATGTCTCGTGAGAGATCCTCAGATGGCTGTTCGCTGATTTCAGTCGGCGAAGCCTGTCGCGCGAAGGAGAAGCCGCAGAGATAGGGCCGACCCAGGCGGTCAGTCGACTGGCCAGAAGGCCGAGAGACGAGGAGAATGTTCTCAGACCGCACGTCTTTATGAAGCCAACCGGCAGTGTGGAAGCTGAGGAGCGTCTGGCATAGCTGTGCAGCTAAACGAAGCCGTGTACCAACATCTGGCAGTGGTCCGCTGGATCTCGATAACACACTGAGCAGAGAAAGAGGCTGCTCGGTGCTAGAAGGGAATCGAAAAACCAACCGGAAGCCCCCTTGCTCTTCCGTATATCCTAGGCAAGAGAATGTCTGAAAAGATGGGGTGGGAGGCTGGGAGAGTAGTTGCACGAGGGCTTCAACACGCGGTTTAAGCTTCGCTTTCATACGCGGCTGTACGCGCTTCTCTTCTATCAGAACTGTCTCTCCCTGGTACTGGGCCGATCCGATGGTGGACGAAATCATATGAATGCTAGCCAGCTGGGAAGGGTCCAAAACCGATGGGAATCGCGTTGGTGCAATAGGCTTGGTCTCATCATCCGAGTGCTCTGGTTGTTGGGCATGACCATCATGTGATGTGAGTAAAATATGCTGTGCCTTGAGGCCTGCTGAGGCAGCGAGGCCGTTCTTGATCTCAACATCTGTGGTCGAGCCGTGGAGAGATTTCTGGAGATGTTGAAGACCCTTGACATCTTGACTCGTTTGGATGGCCAGTTGCAACGTCTGGTTAACAGCGCGAGACGTCTGGACTCGGTGAGGCATGTCCAAGAGAGACCAAAGCCCATCGACAAGACCTGTCACATCCTTCACCAGCTCGGCGTACTTTTTCTTGTCGACAGCGGCCCACCAGAGACGCCGGGGGAACCGGTTCGCCGTGTTGAGTGTGGATGCGCGCTTGAGGATGCCGGCGCGAGTCTCGGATGACACAATATTTGAGAGGATGGATGAAGCCGCGTTATTCGGGTCAATCATCGTTTCGGAATGGACCAACTCATCAGAACCATCCGGCGGAGACACGAGTTCCAACTTGTAGCGCTTCTTCAAAGTATCCGTCGAGGAGAGAAGCTGCTCTAGTTGGAATAGGATGAGAGCGGCAGGATGCTTATGTATCCCTAGTGATTCATCGTCTTTGGGAGAGTCAAGGCCAATCGCTCTAGCCCATTCAATGAGTCGATACTCTTGAAGCACGAGCTTCGTTCGTTCGATGGCTGCATCCTTTCCGATATTTCGAGCATCAGATATCAAGGTGAAGCCTCTAACGCAGCTGGCAAATAGGTCGAAAGAAAGCGAAACCACAGCAAGGGCTGTTCCGGGATCCATTTTGCATGTGCAGCACAGGCGTCAAGGTTTCTCCTCTTTTGTATATTTGTTGCAAAGATGGGTCGATCGCCCACAAGGCTGTGTCAAATGATGGTGTAGGATTGATTGATGCCTGATCAATCTGGCAAGATCCTAACGGGAACTGTTGAACCCGTTATTAAGTAAATTGCTTAATTAATGCTATTTAATTATTTATTGCCCCTCTTTTGGGCTAATACCTTGCGCTATT